>CAUYQU010080116.1:0-27455 GCA_963574635.1 Cheracebus regulus
AAGGAGGGCAAATCATGAGGTCAGGAGATAGCGATCATCCTGGCCAACATGGTGAAACCCCATCTCTACTAAAAATAAAAGGAAGGCAACAAATTACACTGCCACGTGTGTACCTATGTAACAATATTGTATGTTCTTCACATGTACCCCAAAACCTAAAATGCAATAAAAAAAAAAAAATCAGCCGGGTGTGGTAGTGGGTGCCTATAGACCCAGTACTCGGGAGGCTGAGGCAGGAGAATCACTTGAACCTGGGAGGCAGAGGTTGCAGAGAGCCGAGATTATGCAACTGCACTCCAGCCTGGAGACAGAGCGAGACTGTCTCGAAAACAAAAATAAAAACAAAACAAAAAATAACATAAATTAGCCGGGTATGGTGGCATGCGCCTGTAGTCCCCAGATACTTGGGAGTCAGGCAGGAGAATCACTTGAACCCGGCAGGTGGAGGTTGCAAACTACACCATTGCACTCTAGACTGAGTGACAGAGCAAGTGTAAAACAAACAAACAAACAAACAAACATCCAATGAAAGCTGCTGTGCTTGTTGAGGTAAACTCACTTCAGAGAAATGAAGACATTGTTGCCATTGAAGGTAATTGTGGGCTATTTGGTATCATTTCTTATTTTCCAAAATTCTTTAGCATTGAAAACTTTAATCCGTAATAGTCAGCTAACCAAAAATGGAAAAAAACCCTAGACATCTTCATTTACCTTTCAGAATCTTTAGAGAATTTTGTCCTCCAAGTGAGTGGTGGGATGGGGCGGGGGCGGGGTACGCCTGCAAGTGTCTCCATTACTGAACTCAGCACATTGGTTTTCTGCGGTCAATGTCTCTTATTTTTATCATAGAAAGCTGTTTCATTTAGAAAAATTTAAATTATATAAACAAAACAGAAAGACAAGAAGCGTATAGTAAATAAAAGTCCCTCAAAAACCCACCTCCCAGAGCTAAGTAGTAAATAATTTGGTGAACATCTTTCTAGCATTTGTGTGTGTATAAAATACAATTTTAAAGAGAGTAAAATACCGTAAATACTGTTTTGCAATCTGCTCCCCTCTCTCCTCATTTAATATGCTGTGGAGATCTTTCCATATCAATGGAAGTATGATACAAATATGATACTACATTATTCTTTTTAATGGCTATATAGGACTCTGTTGTGTGGCTGTTTCATGATTAATTTAATCTGTCCCTTAAAATGTACATTTATCCACATTCATGTGGCACTATAATTATCCATTAATTGTCTGTCTCTCCCTCTATGCTATGAGCGCATTGAAAACAGGGACGCAGCTAAACCCACGGGCATACAGTAGGTGTCCTGTAAATGTTTGTGTGTATAGATGGATGGATAAGTGAGTGAGAAGGAGAGGAAGAGGCGTTCTTTTGCCATTGCTGTGGATGGCTTCTGGCTGAACCTGTCTGAGTGACAACCTATTAACCCAGGGCTGGAGGAGGCATTTTAGTGATTATATAGCTGCAGGGTCCCTGTCCTTTTGGTGCCATGAGTTTAAATCCTAGTGCCATGCGGAAGTATTTCTGACACCAATCAGGTTAATTCCTGATCTTCCTGAAGGGAAGTCCTTGGTTTCTTGACCCTGTGGGTTACTTTCCATGCAGCTGCAGCCTCTCTTCTGCACATCTCTTTCAAAGCCACATTGGCTGCCCAGGGGAAAATGCCTCTTACACGTTTAGGGAAACTGGAATTGGCTTTTTGTGGGGAGTTGAGGGGCAGTGTCAGGGATAATGGCTACTTCTCTCTGTCTTAGAGATAATGGCTACTTCTCTCTCTCTCTCTCTCACTCTCTCTCTCTCTCTCTCATCTTTTAAAGTTCTGAGCTGGATGCTTAACCCCATTCCAGGGGTACAAAATGTGATGAGAAGTAAAAAGAAAAGAAAACCTCCAAGATCACTGAGTGATAATAAAATTAAAATCCTAGAGGCCTGCTTCTGGGGACAGGGAAAGATGGAGTCAAGCTGGGGTTCTTAACCTGGGGCACAGCAGTGGGAAGCACACAGATGGACTTCACTGGGTCCATAGCCATTGCTAGATTCTCACAGGGTTTTGAGACCCCAAATAGGTTTAGAGCCTCTGTTTATAGAGGAAAATCAAAGTAAGTACCCGAGTCTCATTTTCCTTGTCTATAAAATGGAACAATTACAGAATTGGGTGAGGATTGAAAAAATAAGATGTTTAGAGTGCTTGATTCAGGGGCACGGGAAATAGCTACTACTACTGATGCTTACAGGGTAATGTGGCATGACTTTTCCTGCTCCATGGGTGACTAGTCGAGCATTGGGGTGTGTGTGTGTGTGTTTGTGTGTGTGTGTGTGTGTGTGTGTGTGTGCACATGCACATGTGCACGAGTGTACATGTAATGGGCCATAACCAGAGATGCACTTTAGCAGTAGCTGTGGTCTAAATGTTTGTGCCCCGCCCCACCCCAATTCATACATTGAAACCGGATTCCCAATGTGGTGTTGTTAGGAACTGGGACCTTGGGGAGGTGATTAAGTCATGAGGGTGGAGCCCTCAGAAATGGGATTACTGCACTGATAAAAGAGGTCTGGGGAGCTTGGTTGCCCTTTCTGCTATGTGAGAACAGATAGAAGATGCCATCAACGAGGAGCCCTCACCAGGTACTAAATCTGCTGGCACCTTGATCTTGGACTTCCCCAGCCTCTGGAATGGTGAGCAACACATTTCCGTTGTTTATCCAGTACCCAGTCTAGGGTATTTTGTTATAGCAGCCCAAATGGATTAAGACAGCAGCTTTGCTCTGACAGAGTGTTGGTCCCATGGACAAGAGAGAGAGACAAGAGCAAGACTGGCGCCAAGTTAGAGGCTGTCTCATTGTCCCGATGTGAGCCTGGCAGTGCTGAGGATGGATGAGAAGAGAAGCAAAAAGGAAGTGCTCCTTAGGACTTGGTGACTGGAAGAGGAGTTGAGAGAGAGGATCAAGAGGAAGGTGGGTAGCGGTGGAGAGGTTTGCGGGAAGAATTTGGTTTACTCTTAATGGGTCTGAGGAGAGGTAGGTCGTAGGAGTAGCAGCGGAAATCTAGCAAAAATACAGGTCTCAGAAACATAATCACTTTGAACCCCTTTAGTTCTTTATTTGCATGAGTTGCAGTTTATGGGGATTTTTGGATTTTAGCTAAAAGAAGGGGGCTGACTTCTGGCAGAGGGAGAACCTGGAGCAGATAGAGAAGGAGAAGGAAGGGTGATGGAAGGGATGCCCTAGTGTCCCAGCCCAGTCCCTAAATGTGATGGTGAAAGGCTTAAGGAGAGAAGCTCAAGTTGCCATTTTTGCAAAGGACCCCGTAAGTCATGGAGTTGCTGATGGATGCCCTGTCCCCATGTGACAGAGTGACTCAGAGTCAGGGAAAGGGGATTTTCCACTTGGGTATAGAAGGCAAAATGAATCTGTAAGTACTGGAAGAGAGGTCCTTTTTTTTCTTTTTTTCTTTTCTTTTCTTTTTTTTTTTTTGAGAAAGAGTCCCACTCTGTCACCCAGGCTGGAGTGCAGCGGTACAATCTCAGCTCACTGCAACCTCTGCCTCCTGAGTTCAAGTGATACTTCTGCCTCAGCCTACCAAGTAGCTGGGATTACAGGCATGAGCCAGCATGCCCAGCTAATTTTTGCATTTTGTTAATTTTTGTACCATGTTGGCCAGGCTGGTCTTGAACTCTTGACCTCAGATGATCCACTCACCTCGGCCCCCCCAAAGTTCTGGGATTATAGACATTAGCCACCATGTCCCACAAGGAGAGGCACTTTTGGAGTGGATGTTGGCATATGATTGATGTATTTGTGATTGGTACTGTCAGGAGTAACAGAAATGAGACTCTTGTTGAGTGTGGGGGAGACTGTAGATAAGGCAGAAAAAATACATGGATGATCCTGCATAGTGATCACAGATAATAGGTGGGCTTTTGAACCTGTAAGAGACACTCCTTGGGGACTGTTAGGAGATGGAAGATCTCCAAGGACCGGAGGACTTTTGGAAGTGTGTAGGGCAAGAGTAGGGAATCTGTTTTTAAAGTCCATGTGCCTTCATTTCCATCTACAGTCTGGAGAGACCAGGGAAATTTTGGTAATGAAAGTATCTATCCGAATGTTAGATTCAAGGAAACTCAATTCAAGAGTTTGAGGACTCAATTGATAATTTTTTTCTTCAGCTTTTAGTATTAGCCAGACCTTTGCATCAGTTTCCCTCCCCTCCCCTCCCCTCTCCTCCCTTCCCCTCCCCTCCCTTCCCTTCCCCTCCCCTCCCCTCCCCTCTCCTCTCCTCTCTTCTTCCTCCTCCTCCTCCTTCTTCTTCTCCTTCTTCTTTTCTTCCTCTTCCTCTTCTTCTTCTCCTCTCTCTCTCTTCCTTTCCTTCTCTCCCTCTCCCTCCTCCTCCCTCCCTCCCTCCCCGACCCTCTCCAGCAAGAATCTGCATCTCAGAGCTGGGTCCTGGCAAAGAAAAGTCAGCAAATCAAAATAACTGAAGTCCTTGATTAGAAATCCATTTTTTTCAAGCCCACTGCTGCAGAACCATCTCTTGGGACTTCATCGCCTCCCAGTTTGCTTTGGCTTGAGTGTTCTTTGTAGGGTGACTCTGTGAGTAGAAATGTCTAGAAGCCCTCTGTTGAGAAGGGGTTATTCCTTTTCCAGCCTACCACATGATGCTTGAGCTCTGAAAGGCCTCCTGGGCAGAGCTGCCTTGTCAGCTCTAGGATCCACTGAGTCTGTTTCAACAACTGTTGTCAATTTCCAAAAACTCAGGGGCTGGATGCAGAGCTTTTGGCTGGATTCTTGGGTCTCCTCTTTCCTTCTCTCAGTGTATCCACCTTTTACTCTCACCCACCCATGAGGCTAGTTCTCACTTTCCATTATCTTTGGCGATCACTCCCTACTATCCTCAAAGAAGAGTAAGATGTGGTTCCAGGTGGGTAGAGTTTTCAGCTTTTAGGCCAGAGATAAGACATGGGCTTTCCAGGTCCCAGTCTCTCTCTCTCTTTTTCATAAAAAAAATTTCTTTTTTTTAAACTTCAAAACATTTTTTAATTTTTAATTTTTGTGGGTACGTAGTAGGAATATATATTTATGGGGCACATAAGATGTTTTGACACAAGTATGCAGTACATAATAATCACGTCATGGAGAATGGGGTATCCATCCACTCAAGCATTTATCCTTTGTGTTACACACAATCCAAGCATATTCTTTCAGTTATTTAAAAATGTGCAATTGAGTTATTATTGACTATGGTCACCCTGTTGGGCTATCAAATAGTTGGTCTTCTTCATTCTAACTTTTTCGTTTTGTATCCATCAACCATCTCCACCCCTATTTCTTTTGGGTCACACCACACCTGGTGCCCAACGTCTGATGGGACTCTCACACCTGTCCTCCTGGGCAGAAACCCCTGTTCTCACCCTCCTCACCTTTGAGCTGATGCCGAATTGCCACAGGGCCCTGTGCTTTACTGGGTTGCAGTGGGTGCTTAGATGAACATCTCTTATAACACCCATTAGATTCCATATCTTTCCTAAACATCTTTATAGTGTCAAATGCCACCACTTACGGTAATAGGTTCTACATGCACCTAACATTGTTGAGGAATTATTTCTTTCAGAGAAAAAACTTTTCTACTTTAACAACTTTTTTTTTGGATGGAAATATTTTAATATTGTATTATAAACTTCCTTGCCTTTATGATCAGAGTATTGACTATTATTAGTAGGAATAATTTTTGTTAATCCTGTGGTAAGATATATGTATTTCCTCCCTCCAAAAATCTGTGTTCCATGGAGCTGGGCTTTTCTAGTTCTGCAGCTGGTCATTTTCACTTTCCTCCCATGCCAGTCTGCTTTTGGTGGTCACATCTCATGCCTTGCCCTCTCATTTTCACTTCTCTACTCTTTTAAAAAATGTTGGTGCGGTGTGGTGGCTCACACCTGTAATCCCCTGACTTAGAGAGGCCAAGGCTAGTGGATCACTGAGTTCAGGAGTTTGAGACCAGCCCGTTCAACAGGTGAAATTCTGTCTCTACTAAAAATACAGAAATTAGCTGGGCATGGTGGCATGTGCCTGTAATCCCAGCTACCTGGGCGGCTGAGGCACAAGAACCGCTGGAACCCAGGAGGTGGAGGTTGCAGTGAGCCAAGATCACACCACTGCATTCCAGCCTGGGGTACAGAGTGAGACTGTCTCGAAAAAAAAGTATAAAAATTTTAAAATTGTAATAAACACATTTATGTAGAAAATAGATAAAAACAAATATGGAGAAGAAAATACAAACAAGTGTGAAGAAAGAGCATTTTTTTTCCATCTAGTTCTCCCTCCCTTCATCATTACACATATGTATGAAAATTCAATCATACTGAATATATATTAATATATATTTCAAATTACTGAGCTATTTTACAAAGTGATTGAATAGTGTTTTATCATAAGATGTACAATTTTAATTTGGCTCATCTCTTATGATTTAACATTCAGGCAATTTGAATTTTTTTAACTAATTAAATGTATGATGAATATTTGTGGGTATTTTATCCTCATTTAAATTTTTTTAAAAGATAGATGCTCAGATGTGAGATTAATTGATCATATTCTAGAGTTTTGCTTTGTTTTTTTTTTAGCCCAATTTCATTGACTGACCATACCAATTGCTGCTGATAGCAGCATCCCTCCTCTTCTTTCATTGCTTGTGAGAGTATAAAATGGTACAACCTCTTTAGAAAACAGTTTGACAGTGTCTTAAAAAGTTGCCCTATCATATGACCTACTCCTAGGTACTAACCCAAGAAGAGAAATATATGTCTACAGCAAGACTTTTACATAAATTGTAATAGCAGCTTTACTATAATAGACAAAAATTAGAAGAAACCCAAATTTCATCAATGGATAAACAAACAAATTGTAATGTATTCATAGAATGGAATGCTGCTCAACAATAAAGAGAAATCAACTATTTTTATGTGCAACAATATAGATGAATTTTAAAATAATTTTGCTGGGTGAGAGAAACCAGACAAAAAAGGAGAATATACTGTGTGATTCTGTCTATATGAAGCTTGAAAAAAATTCAAACTAATTTAGACTAATTTAGAGTGACACAAAGCATAACAACGGTTGTGTAGAGATGGACAAGTTGGAAGAAGTGGTGAAGAGGCTTTACAAAGGTGCACAAGGAATATTTTGGGTGATGAATATGTTTGCTATCTGGATCATGGCAAGAGCTTCATAGGGGTATATATATATATATATATATATATATATATATATACACACATATATATATCAGAATTTATCAAATACTACGTTATGTATAGTTTATTATATGCCAATTATATTTTGATAGAGCTAGTTCTTAAAAAGATATTGTTATATATGGCCATTTTTTTTCTAGGAAAGTATTAGTTAATATTCCAACTGGGAGTGTGTAAATCCCTTCTCACCAGATGGGTACTATTAAGTTTTATAATTTTTAACTATCTGTGATCAATTGAATAAGTAAAAAACTGATATATGTATTAAGGTTATTAACCCTTATGCTTATGTTTACTTCATACACCTTTCCCCCAGTTTATGGTTTTAATTATTATGGAGAATTTGTGATACACAAGAACTGTAAAAAGTTATAAGGTTAAATCAATTGAGCATCTCTTTTATGTTTTTCTGCCTTCCTAATGTGCAACTTTTAATTCTGGAAAAAGGATTAGTCAAGTACATTAAAATTTCTTTTTAAACATGAGTGAATAAGGCCGCAGTGTGGAACTGTGATTTTTTTTCCCCCACATAGTAGTATATGTGAGTTTGGTGACAACTGTTTAAGGCCTTTTAAGATCATTATTTTCTATGTTTATTGTGTTGAAGTACTCTTTTTAATGTTAAAATATTGTAGACCTCCATATGATAGTGATTATACTTTTAGGGTCTGTTGATGGAGAATACATAATGACCAAAAACTCCTATACATTCAGTTGCTTTAAAAAATGAATTTGCCTAAACAATGTCTAGAAGGGTTTTTCTGATGTTACCTTCTAGAGGTTTTATGATTTCAGGTCTTAGATTTAAGTCTTTGATACATCTTGAGTTGAGTTTTGTATAAGGTGAGATATAAGGATCCAGTTTCCTTCTACATGTGGCTTGGTAATTAAACCAGCCCCATTTGTGGAATAGGATGTCCTTTCCCCACTTTATGTTTTTGCCTGCTTTGTGAAAGATCAGTTGGCTATAAGTATCTGGCTTTATTTCTGGGCTCTCTATTCTGTCCATTCATTGGTCTATGTGCCTATTTTTATACTAGTACTATGCTGTTTTGGTGACTATGGCCTTGTAGTATAGTTTGAAGTTGGATAATGTGATGACTCCAGATTTGTTCTTTTTGTTTAGTCTTGCTTTGGCTATACAGGCTCTTTTTTGGCTCCATATGAATTTTAAGATTGTTTTCTCTAGTTCTGTGAAGAATGATGATGGTATTTTGATGGAAATTGTCTTGAATGTAGATTGCTTTTGGGAGTATGGTCATTTTCACAGTATTGATTCTACCCATCCATGAACATGGGATGTGTTTCCATTTGTTTGTGTCACTTATGATTTCTTTCAGTGGTATTTCATAGTTTTCCTGTAGAAGTCTTTCACCTCCTTGGTTAGGTATATTCCTAAGTATTTTCTTTTTGCAACTATCGTAAAAGAGCTTGGGTTCTTGATTTGATTCTCAGCTTGGTTGCTGTTGGTGCATAGCAGCACTACTGATTTGCATACATTGATTTTGTCTCCTGAAACTTCGCTTAATTTATTCATTGGATCTAGGAGCTTTCTGGAGGAGTCTTTAGGGTTTTCTAGATATATGATCATATCCTCAGCAAACAGCGACAGTTTGACTTCTTCTTTACTGATTTGGATGCTCTGTATTTCTTTCTCTTGTCTGATTGCTTTGGCTAGGACTTCCAATACTATGTTGAATAGAAGTGGTGAAAATGGGATCCTTGTCTTGTTACCATTCTCAGGAAGAATGCTTTCAATTTTTCCTCTTTCAATGTAATGTTGGCTGTGGGTCTGTCATAGATGGCTTTTATTATCTTAAGGTATGTCCCTTCTATGCAGATTTTTACTGAGGGTTTTAATCATAAAGGGATGCTGAATTTTGTAAAATGCTTCATGACCAAGAACCCAAAAGCAAATGTAACAAAAACAAAAATAAATAGATGGTACTTAATTAAGCTAAAAAGCTTCTGCACAGCAAAAGAAATAATCAGCAGAGTCAACAGATAACTCCCAGAGTATCTTCACAAACTATGCATCTAACAAAGGACTGATATCCAGAATTTACAAAAAAACTCAAAGAAATCGGCAAGAAAAAAGCAAATCATGTCATCAAAAGTGGTCTGACATGAACAGATGATTCTCAAGATATACAAATGGCCAATAAACATGAAAAATTATCAACATCACTAATGATCAGGGAAATACAAATCAAAACCATAACACAATGCCACCTCACTCCTGCAAGAATGGCCATAACTTAAAAAAATAAAAAAAAATAATAGATGTTGGTGTGGATGTGGTAAACAGGGAACACTTTTACACTGCTGGTGGGAATGTAAACTAGTATTATCACTATGGAAAACAGTATGGAGATTTCTTAAGGAACTAAAAATAGATTTACCATTTGACCCAGCAATCCCACTACTGGGCATCTACCCAGAGAAAAAGAAGTCATTATATGAAAAAGACACTTGTACATTCATGTTTATAGCAGCACAATTCAAAATTGCAAAAATATGAAACTAGCCCAAATGCCCATCGATCAATGAGTGGATACAGAAAGTGTGGTGTCTATCTATCTATCTATATATACACCATGGAATACTACTCAGCTATAAAAAGGAATAAAATAATTTTTGTTGCATTTGCAACAACCTGGATGGCATTGGAGACCATTTTTTTTAATTTATTTTTTTTATTACACTTTAAGTTCTGGGGTACATGTGCAGAATGTGCAGGTTTGTTACACAGGTATACATGTGCCATGGTGGTTTGCTGTACCCATCAACGTGTCATCTACATTATGTATTTCCCCTAATGCTATTTCTCCCCTAGCTCCCCACCCCCCAACAGTCCCTGGTGTGTGATGTTCCCCTCCCTGTGTCCGTGTGTCTCAATGTTCAACTCCCACTTATGAGTAAGAACATGCAGTGTTTGGTTTTCTGTTCCTGTGTTAGTTTGCTGAGAATGATGGTTTCCAGCTTCATCCATGTACCTGCAAAGGACATGAACTCATCCTTTTTTATGGCTGCATAGTATTCCATGGTGTATATATGCCACATTTTCTTTATCCAGTCTATCGTTGATGGGCATTTGGGTTAGCCCCAAGTCTTTGCTATTGTAAACAGTGCTGCAATAAACATACCTGTGCATGTGTCTTTATAGTAGAATGATTTATAATCCTTTGGGTGTATACTATTTGACCCAGTAATGGGATTGCTGAGTCAAATGGTATTTCTGGTTCTAGATCCTTGAGGAATTGCCACATTGTCTTCCACAATGGCTGAACTAATTTACACTCCCACCAACAGTGTAAAAATGTTCCTATTTCTCCACATCCTCTCTAGCATCTGTTGTTTCTTGAGTCTTTAATGATCGCCATTCTAACTGGCATAGGATGTTATCTCATTGTGATTTTGATATGCATTTCTCTAATGACCAGTGATAATAAGCTCTTTTTCATGTTTGTTGGCCACATATATGTCTTCTTTTGAGAAGAGTCTGTTCATATCCTTCACCCACTTTTTGATGGTTTTGTTTTTTCTTGTAAATTTGTTTAAGTTCCTTGTAGAGTCTGGATATTAATCCTTTGTCAGATGGATAGATTGCAAAAATTTTCACCAATTCTGTAGGTTGCCTGTTCACTCTGATGATAGTTTCTTTTGCTGTGTAGAAGCTCTTTAGTTTAATTAAATCCCATTTGTCAATTTTGGCTTTTGTTGCCATTGCTTTTAGTGTTTTAGTCGTGAAGTGTTTGCCCATGCCTATGTCCTGAGTGGTATTGCCTAGGTTTTCTTCTAGGGTTTTTATGGTTTTAGGTCTTACATTTAAGTATCTAATCCATCTTGAGTTAATTTTTGTATAAGGTATAAGGAAGGAGTCCAGTTTTGGTTTTCTGCATATGGCTAGCCAGTTTTCCCAACACCATTTATTAAATAGGAAATCTTTTCTCCATTGCTTGTTTTTGTCAGGTTTGTCAAAGATCAGATGGTTATAGATCTGTGGTGTTATTTCTGAGGCCTCTGTTCTGTTACATTGGCCTATATATCTGTTTTGGTACAAGTACCATGCTGTTTTAATTATTGTAGCCTTGTAGTATAGTTTGAAGTCAGGTAGCATGATGCCTCCAGCTTTGTTCTTTTTGCTTAGGATTGTCTTGGCTATGCAGACTCTTTTTTGGTTCTATGTGAAATTTAAAGTAGTTTTTTTCTAATTCTGTGAAGAAAGTCAATGGTAGCTTGATGGGGATAGCATTTAATCTATAAATAACTTTGGGCAGTATGGCCATTTTTATGATATTGATTCTTCCTATCCATGAATGTTTTTCCATTTGTTTGTGTCCTGTCTTATTTCTTTGAGCAGTGGTTTGTAGTTCTTGAAGAGGTCCTTCACATCCCTTGTAAATTGTATTCCTAGGTATTTTATTCTCTTTGTAGCAATTGTAAATGGGAGCTCACTCATGATTTGGCTCTCTGTTGGTCTACTATTAGTGTATAGAAATGTTGTGATTTTTGTACATTAATTTTGTATCCCGAGACTTTGCTGAAGTTGCTTATCAACTTAAGGAGATTTTAGGCTGAGACGATAGAGTTTTCTAAATATACAATCATGTCATCTGCAAACAGAGACAATTTGACTTCCTCTCTTTCTGTTTGAATACCTTTCATTCTTTCTCTTGCCTGATTGCCCTGGCCAGAACTTCCAATACTATATTGAATAGGAGTGGTGAGAGAGGGCATCCTCTTCTTGTGCCAGTTCTTAAAGGGAATGCTTCCAGTTTTTGCCCATTCAGTATGATATTGGCCATGGGTTGGTCATCTCTTATTATTTTGAGATACTTTCCATTGATACATAGTTTATTGAGAGTTTTTAGCAAGTGTGTTGAATTTTATTGAAGGCCTTTTCTGCATCTATTGAGATAATCATGTAGTTTTTGTCATTGGTTCTGTTTATGTGATGGCTTATGTTGATTGATTTGTCTATGTTGAACCAGCCTTGCACCGCAAGGATGAAGCTGACTTGATCGTGGTGGATAAGTTTTTTGATGTGCTGCTGGATTCAGTTTGCTAGTATTTTATTGAGGATTTTCACATCAATGTTCAATAAGGATACTGGCCTGAGACTTTCTTTTTGTTGTGTCTCTGCCAGATTTTGGTATCAGGATGATGCTGGCCTCATAAAATGAGTTAGGGAGGAGTCCCTCTTTTTTTATTGTTTGAAATAGTTTCAGAAGGGATGGTACCAGCTTCTCTTTGTACCTCTGGTAGAATTTGGCTGTGAATCCATCTGGTCCTGGGGTTTTTTGGTTAGTAGGCTAGTAATTACTGCCTCGATTTCAGAACTAGTTATTGATCTATTCAGGGATTCGACTTCATCCTGGCTTAGTCTTGGGAGGGTGTATGTATCCAGGAATTTATCCGTTTCTTCTAGATTTTCTAGCTTATTTGTGTAGAGGTGATTATAGTATTCTCTGATGGTAGTTTGTATTTCTGTGGGATCAGTGGTGATATCTTCTTTATCATTTTTTATTGTGTCTATTTGATTCTTCTCTCTCTTCTTCTTTATTAGTCTGGCTAGTGGTGTATCTATTTGTTAATCTTTTCAAAAAACCAGCTCCTGAATTCATAGATTTTTTGAAGAGTTTTTTTGTGTGTGTCTCTATCTCCTTCAGTTCTGCTCTGACCTTAGTTATTTCTTGTCTTCTGCTAGTTTTTGAATTTGTTTGCTCTTGCTTTTCTAGTTCTTTTAATTGTGATGTTAGGGTGTTGATTTTCTATCTTTCCTGCTTTCTCCTATGGGCATTTAGTGCTATAAATTTCTCTCTAAACACTGCTTTAGCTGTGTCCCAGAGATTCTGGTACGCTGTGTCTTTGTTCTCATTGGTTTCAAAGAACTTATTTATTTCTGCCTTAATTTCATTATTTACCCAGTGGTTATTTCAGGAGCACGTTGTTCAGTTTCCATGTAGTTGTGTGGTTTTGAGTGATTTTCTTAATCTTGAGTTCTAATTTGATTGCACTGTGGTCTGAGAGACTGTTTATCATGATTTCTGTTCTTTTGCATTTGCAGAGGTGTGTTTTACTTCCAATTATGTGGTCAATTTTAGAATAAGTGCAATGTGATGCTGAGAAGAATATATATTCTGTGGATTTGGGGTGGAGAGTTCTATAGATGTCTGTTAGGTCTGCTTGGTCCAGAGCTGAGTTCAAGTCCTGAATATCCTTGTTAATTTTCTGTCCCATTGATCTAATATTGACAATGGGGTGTTAAAGTCTCTCACTATTACTGTGTGGAGTCTGAGTCTTTTTGTAGGTTGGAGACCATTATTCTAAGTGAAGTAACTCAGGAATGGAAAACCAAATGTAGTATGTTCTTGCTTATAAGAGAGAGCTAAGCTATGAGAATGCAAAGGCTTAAGAATGATACAGTGGACTTTGGGAACTTGTGAGGAAGGGTAGGAGCAGGGTGAGGGATAAAAGAAAACACATTGGGTACAGTGTAGTGATGGGTGCACCAAAATCCCAGAAATCACCACTAAAGAACTTACTCCTGTTCTCCAAAAGCCTATTGAACTGAAAAAAATTTAAAAATGAATTTGCATTATAATAATCACCACAGCACTTATATACATGTTGGGAAATAGTGTAGCTCTGTGTGAAATACATATTCTGTCTACAAAGTTTGTTGTGCTTGAGGGTGCTCGATCCCCTGTAATAATTTCAATGCCTTTTAGATTTGGGAACCCACATCGGGAGCCACACCTTTCTAGGTAGAGCTGTGACTCAGATATTTTACCTTTGCTGAAACCTGCCCCTTCCTTTAAACTACTTTCAGCTGCAAATTGTGGGGATGTGGATTTGGGGCTTCCAGGAAGCCTGAATTTGGCATAGTGGGAGTATCAATAGGCTTTTAAAAACTTTTGTCTCGAACCTACCTTTTTCAGTTTATGAAGGCACATCTTATTCAAGAGTCCTGAGAGTGGGTGAAAGAGATATTAATTATACGCTTCTCATTTTCTTTCAGGGACTGTCTTTACCCAGAATAATCAGCATATGGCTTTTCCCTGGTTCCTTTGTCATTTTCTCTCAGGGGACTGGAAGCATGCCTGTTTAAATGAGATAACATGTGAACTGCCCAGCACAGGGCCTGGCTATAGTTCATGCTCAACAAATCTTTGTTCTTCTCTCCTTCCCTCTTCTATTTGATAGCAGCTTCCAAGCTCATATGCAAATTGAGCATTGATCTCACAGCAAATATGTTTTGGCTTAGTGATGAGTCCACTCAAAAGGAGGGAGATAGTTATTTAAATTATTGAAATACCTTAATCCATAAGTTCACATAAAGTTGTTTTGAACTAATAGTTTTAGGCACTTAGGCTCCTGTGTTCCATCTTATGGGTGGTTAATGTCTCTTGCTATTACATACCAGGCAAAATCTCTCTTGCTGTCACATACTTTAAAGATTCAGGCATTTGAAATTTTCTTTTTGTTAAACTTGCAGTGGAGTATTGGATTCCTTGGTTCATTTTTAAAAAAGCCCTTTATCAAAATGTTAAGCTTGGTTAATTTGCATAAAATATTTCTTCTGCAATTTACTCTCTATTACTTTTGAAGCACAAATTGTCTCTGCTGCAGCGTGGGGTGCTTGTGATGGCACTCAAGCTATTAGGGCATTCAATTCCAGGAATGAACAAGTCTTAGGTTTGAAGCTCAAGGAGAGAAATTGGAATCTTGTCTCACTTTTTTGGGTGATCTGAGCTGATTTGAAGGAGAAAAGACAGAAAAGGAAGCTGAGCTTGCAAAGAGCACGTTCAAAGGCCTAGACTGAGAGTATAGAAAGGTGTGGATAGAAGCTGGGATCAGTTCTGAGCTCACATATGCTCAGGGAGCAGAGGAAGATGAAGAAAAGCCTTGGGGATGTCTCCAGAAAGAAGCTCAGTGACAAATCTAATGGGCATTTGCAGCCAGATTCCCCTGCCTAAGATGCAGCCCCCATTCTGCCATTCCTCTGTTTTTCATTCAGCCTTTCTGCTTTCCATTAGCCCAGAATCAACTCTCTATTCAAACAGGGAATCAGAGTAGCTGGTGGATATCAATGCTGAAGGAAATAAACATGCTTCAGCACAGCAAGGAGGCTGTTGGGAAACCAGAGGCTGAGAGACTGTCCTGGGATCTCAGTAACAGGAGCCTTGATGGTTCTGGCTTTGCTACCTCAAACCCACCCACCTCAAACCTGGGTTTGATGTTTTCTGTGCAGGGCAGCAGAAGGGAGCCTTTCTACACTTACTGGCAACCTCTCCTTTAAGGTGAAGCTACTCAGCCTGAAAAACACTGACATTCACAAATAGCAGATGGGCAGGCCATAATTAGGCAGTCGCTGGCTCCTCTCACTCCACTTTTCTTAGAAAGGGGGACTCACAGAAAAGGGTGGGGGGGTGGTTCCCTGCTGGGGAGGGGTCTTTCCTTTGCACACAGGAGTTTCTTCCTGAATCATCCTAGGCTTTTCTCTGAAAGTTCAGGAAGAGCTAATGTTAGTAGGAGCAAATTTGGTGAAAGGTGGGATTCATGTGCAAGGAGATGGGGTTATATTTAGACCTGTATAATTAAAGATCCATTTATGTCTGAGCATCCTTAAACAGACAAATATAAGACTCATGAATACCAAATTCTATTTGGGTAACTGGCTGGAAGCACATACACGCTTGCACACACACACACTCTGAGCCTGTCTCTGTCTATTCACGTAGAAATGAAGACCACCACCCATCTTGGCTCAGGGCTAATGAATTTTGAGCATCACTTCCTAGGGCTACAATAAAGAATTCTTCAACTCTATGTTCAAACAGGAAATCAGAGCAGGTGGAGGACATCAGTGCTGAAAGAAACGCAGGGAATCAGGGTAGGTGGTGGATGCTGAAGGGAACAGACAAGATTTAGGGCACCAAGCAGGCTTTGGGGTAGCTAGAGGAGGAAAGATTTTGGGGTTTTAGTGACAGAGGCCATCATAGCCCTGCCTTTGCTCAGAAATACCCGCCTGAAATCTAAGTGTCCTGTTTGCTCTGATTGTAAAAGTTGGTTCTCTTACAGCCTGAAACCTGAGATGCTCTAACATGGATATTGACAAGGGAGAGACCAGCATTTCTTCTGCGTTGCTTTTCTCCTAGGACTTAAGTAGAAGTAATGTTCAAAACCTAAAAACAAAGAAGTCAATGATTCACAGCTATTGAAAAACAGTTTGTTTTTCACTTAAAAATACTTCAAAAATAAGAAAAAACGCAAATTCCCAATCTCATAGAAGCCCAGGCAGTCTAGAAAATGGGGAAAGCTTCCATTTTCAATGACTTAGTGGTAGTGAAAGGCCACTGATACTGACTTTCTGCACGTCAGAGATCTCACACATCTTCATATCACATCAGAGATCTCACACATCTTCATATCACATCAGAGATAATCATGTGAAATTACTGCAGTCATGTCATTTTCCAAGCAGATAGGTACAGGTAGACTTTTGGATTTCAAATGTGCTGGAGTTTAATGACCATATCCTTTGCCACGGAATCCAGCAGAGGCCCCTCTCCCTTTCTCCTTCTCTCCTCTCAATGCCACATACACAGGCACATGTTCTACACAGTTCTGTTCTATCCTGTCTGATGTTTATACTCCTGCGATGCAGCATCTGAAGGACAGAGAATGCAGCTAGGGGAGCCATGACTCTGGGTGTCATGGGATTGCAGGAGAGTGGCAGTGCCAGGGACTACAGGAGAGCGTGACCGTGTCCTCCCAGAGTTTTCTCATCGAGGACTTGAATGCAAGTGGAGTGTCTTCTCAGCAACAGAGATGGGAGAGATGGCTAGTATGTTGAATAACACGTTCAGGAGTTGAAGAGATCTTGACTGGATGGAGCCAGAGCCTAGAATTCAAGAAGGCAAAAGCTAAGGGGAAAAAGGTAAGGCCTAAAATAACAAGGACACCAACGCGGAGTTGGGGAGGAAGGACTTAGCCTGCGTGGATGTGATTTGGGGTTGTAGCTGATTGTGAATGCATTCTGAGTCAACACTGGGATATGGGATGCAGGGAGGTAAAGTGGTCTTTGGCTACGTCATTAGAGGTCTGGCTGGAGTGGAGGAGCTGCCAGCCCCCTTCTATTGTGGCCTGGACATGATGGAGCATCCTTCTTAGGTCAGGACCCTCCAGTGAGAACTGCATAGAAAATTGGAGTGCATTGGAGGAAGGTCCAGGCCCTTGGAGAAACTGGAGACCCTACCGATGAGAAGGGAAGGCATTGAGCTTGTTTGATCCAGAGAACTGAGGGCTGTTGAGTTTATTGTAAAGTATCTGCAGGACTGACCAATGAAAGAGGGATTTAATTTGTTCTGGGTGGTCTAATGCAGGGGTCATCAAACTATGGTCTGCTGCGTGCTTTTGTAAATAAGGTTTTATTGGAGTACAGCCATGATATTTTATATACTGCTTAATGGCTACTTTCATGCTGTAATACTAGAGTTGAATAGTTGCCAAAGAGACCACAAAGAGACTAAACATTTTATAAACCTAAAATATTTACTATCTGATTCTTTCCAAAGAAAAATGTGTTGACCCAAGGTCTAACATATGGGAATAAGGTCTGATTTGGAGGAGTTGATGGTAAATACTTTAAGAAGGTGTATTTTACTCAATAAAAGGAAGAAAAGTTAAATTTAAGGTATTAATTGAAGGTAAGAGTTGAGCTACCTTCTTGTGGAGATTGATTTAGAGGCAATTCAAGCGTTAGTTGGTGTTTGGTCTTAGGTGGCCTTGGACTCGTCTCCAATTTTGGGTGCTTCTGATTCACTGCCTTATGGAATTGCTTAAGTTACTTTTGGTTTATTTTCTGATTAGCAAATATGTTCACCTCTATTCTTCCCTACCCTCCTCTCCTTAGACACAGAGTTAACATCTTACTCTGATTTGTAATCCTGCTATGGCTGAGTCTGCCCTGCACTCTCTTCAAGTGTGGTTATAATGAGAATTCCTCTTAGTGTTCACCAACAAAGATGCCCACAGGCAGGCATTTCAATGGCAGTATTGCAACAAGAAATCTAGGGAGGTGGTATGGATTAGAAATAGTACAGGTCTTAGAGCCAAACAGCCTTAGGTTTGGATCGCAACTCTACCATTCACTGTGATCTTGAAAAAGCTTCATTCATTCATTCATTCATACATTCAGTGTGTATTGGATATCTACGGTGTGCCAGGCACTATTTAAGGCACTTAGGATATGTTAGTGAACAAAGGAGTAAAAATTCCTTCCACCTGGGAGCTTATAGTCTTTCAGTGAGACAGATAATAAATAGAAAATATAGTAAATATGGAAATTATCTAATATGTTAGAAGATGATTAGCACTATGGAAAAATAGAAAGTAGAGCAGGATAAGAATATTTGGAAACTGAGGTTTACAGTTTAGAAAAGATGGTCAGGATAGACCTCTTCATTGAGAAAGTGAAATTTAATCAAAGACTAGAAGGAGGTGAAGGAGTTGGCCACCGAGACCTCAGGAGAAGATCAGGGTATTAAGGTAGGGTCGTCCCTGGTGTGTTCAAAGAACAGCAAGGAAGCCAGAGTGGCTGGAGAGGAGGGCAGGAGGGAAAGCAGGAGGGGAGGAAACCAGGGAGGAAATAGGGTGGAGGGGTGGGTAGAGTGGGAGTGGATCCCTCAGAGCTTCGTACGTACTTTTCTTTTACTCTGAATGAAATGGGAAGCCACTGTAGGAGCTTTCATTATGGACAAGGGAGTGGATCTGACTTTTGATTCAACAGAATCTTCTGCCAGTTAGTTGAGATTAGATGATAGGGGTGTGTATTCCTTTCCTGCGGCTGCCAAAACAAATTACCACAAATGGGGTGGTTTAAGACATCAGGAATTTACTCTCACAGTTCTGGAGGCTGGGGGTCCGGTCAAGGTATTGGCAGAGGTGTACTCCGTCTGGGGCTGTATTAGTCAGGATTCTCCAGAGAAAGAGAACCAATAGGGTGTGTGTGTGTGTGTGTGTGTGTGTGTGTGTGTGTGTGTGTGTGTGTGTGTGTTTATATACATGTACATAGATGGTCCCTGACTTACAGTGGTTCGACTTAATAATTTTTTGACTTCACAGTGGTGTGAAAGTGACACACGTTCAGTAGAAACTGAATTTTGATCTTTTCAATAAGTCACATGAGATATTCAATACTATGTTATAAAATAGTCTTTGTGTTAGCTGATTTTGCCCAGCCATAGGCTGATATAAATGTTCTAATCATGTTTAAGGTAGGCTAGGCTAAGCTATGATGTTCAGTAGGTTAAGTGTCTTACATGCATTTTTGATAGGTTTATTGGGTTATAACCCTGCCCAAGTTGAGGCAGCCTCTGTGTACATATGTGTAGACACACACACACACACACACACACACACACACACAGAGAGAGAGAGAGAGAGAGAGAGAGAGAGAGAGAGGGAGAGAGAGAGAGGGAGAGAGAGAGAGAGAGAGATTTGTTATAAGGAAATGGTTCACATGATTTTGGAGGCCAAGAAGTCCCAAGGTCGGCAGTTGGCAAGGTGGAGACCCAAAAGAGCCAATGTGTAGGTTCAGTACAAGTCCGAAGGCCTGACAACCAGGAGATCTGATGGCGTAAGGTCCAGTTCAAAAGCAGGCAGCCTTGAGATTGGAAAGAGCCAATGTTTCTGTTTGAGTCCAAAGGCAGGAAAAGACCAGTGTCTTGGCTCAATCAGTCAAGCAGGATGAGTTCTCTTGCTGGGGGAGGATCAGGCTTTTTGTTCTATTGAGGCCTTCGATTGATTGGCGGAGACCCACTCACATTAGGGAGAGCAATCTGCTTTACTCAGTCTACTGATTTAAATGTTATTCTCGTCCAAAACACCCTCACCAGACATATAATGTTTGACATAATACCTGGGCACCCTTGGCCCATTCAAATTGCCACATAAAAGTAAACATCATGACCAGGCATGTGTGGCTCACACCTATAATTCCAGCACTTTGGGAGGCTGAGGCGGGCAGATCACGAGGTCAAGAGGTCAAGACCATCCTGGCCAACATGGTGAAACCCCATCTCTACTAAAAATACAAAAACTAGCTAAGTGTGTTGGTATGCATCTGTAATCCCAGCTATGCATGGAGCTGAGGCAGGAGAATCACTTGAACCAGGAGGCAGAGGTTGCAGTGAGCAGAGATCATGCCACTGCACTCCAGCTTGGTGACAGAGTGAGACTCTGTCTAAAAAAAAAAAAAAAAAAAAAAAAAAACCATCACAGGGGTTCCTGGAGAGAACCCGTTCTTTGCCTCTTCCAGCGGGTAGTGACTCTGGGTATTCCTTGGTTTGTGGCTGCATAATTGCAATCTCTGCTGCTGTCTTCACATGCCCTTCTCTCTCTCAAATCGCCCTCTACTTTACCCCTATAAGGACACATGTCATTGGATTTAGCCCACTCAGATGATGCAGGATGATCTCATATTGAGATTCTCAATGGTATCTGCAAAAATGTCTTTTGCAAATAGGTCATATTCACTGGTTACAGGCGTTAGCATGTGGATATATCTTTTTGAGGGCCATTCAACCTATGACTGGGGGCAAGGGCAGTGGTAGGGAGATTGGTTAGGAGGCTACTGCAGAAATCCCGGCAGGCGATGATAATGGCTTAGGCCAGAGTGAGAGCAGGAGAAATGGTGGAGACCTGAAAAGATTAATGACAGATTGAATCGGGAATGTGAGAGAAAGATAGGATTCAATGATAACTCCAAGGTTTCGGTATGAGAAGTTAGAAGGATGAGATTCCTTCTCTGCATTGGGGAAGGCCAATGGTGGGGCAGGTTTTTGATTGATTCACTGTTTAAATTATTTTTTGGTGGAGCAGATCTGGAGTTCAGTTTTGGACATATTAATTTGAAATGTGTTAGACATTCAAGTTGAGATATTAAGCAGGCAGTGGAATTCAAAGTCTGAAAACAGAGGAGACATCTAGATTAGAGATGGGAATTTGGGAATTTTCAGCATATAGAAGGTATCTTAAAGCCACATGACAAAGTTTATTAACCTCAAGGAATAAGGATTCAATTATATGGAGAGTTGTGTGGAATCCAGTTTGTCTGGGAAGGGTGAGTCCAGGCTCATCTGAGGTGAGACACTTTAGTCTTTGCTACTCCTGGGACTGGCAGCATTGACATCACCTGGGAGCTTGTCAGAAATGCAGAAGCTCAGATCCCACCTCAACCCACAGCATCAGCATGTGCACAGTACAAGATGCCAGGTGTTTTCAGTGCACGTTGAAGTTTGAGAAGTGCCACTCTCATCAGTACAATTACTCACTTCACTTTCAGTGTTTGTGGGATGGACTTAATTTAAATTTTCTGGGAACACTCATTTAGAATGCCTGCTAGAGTGAAACAAAGGATTAGGGAACATTCTATAGGAAAGGGCAGGTACCTCATTATCTAAAAGGTGTCCCCAGAGGTCCAGCAAGGTGCATCAGCCTCAGGGGAAAGCAGGTGCGAAGGTGCAGGTGAATGGGGATCATCAGATGTTCACCATTTGACTCCTCAGTACCAGTCTTCACAGCCCAAGAGTCCTTGTGGTGTTTCTTCACTTTCTTCACATAATAATTGTGAATTTTATAGCCTTTAAAGGATCTGGGGGCACCTCAGGTGCATGGATTTTTTTTTTAACAGATAAAATGTGATTTCTCTAAAAGTCTTAAAACATTTATTTTAGAAGGTGAGTCTTTTTCCCTCTGTTCAGTGAGGTTTGTACCAAAATAATCTATAAATCCTTGTGTGTGTAGGTGAATAGACTAATTTTAGGAGATGCTGTCTCCTGGGAGAATGGCTTACAGCCTGAGGACAAAGGTACTGAGGTAATTCATTTTAACCCATGATTTGAGAAATCTACTTTCAAATACTTGCTTTATGAGGATTTTGAAAACAGGTATGTCTTGTTTTAGATAGTAGGCCCATTTCAGAAGACTTCTTGTGAACTCTAATGTCTAGAAACCAAGCTGCATTTCTCCATGAACTAATGTGATTGTTTCAGAGATACTTTGCCCCCATTTCTGAGTGAGGCACAAGCAAAACTTATCTCAGCTTGGGAATAGGGTGACCAACTGTCCTTGTTTGCCTGTGACTGAGAGGTTTCCTGGGATAAGGGCCCTTTAAAAAAATAGACAATACTTTTAGACCAGTTTTAGGTTCCCAGCATAAATGAACAGAAAGTACAGAGACTTCCCATATTGCCTCCTTCCCCTACACATGCACAGCTTCCTCTGCTATCAACAGCCACCACAGTGGGAACATGTGTTACAATCGATGAACCTACTTTGACATGTTATTATCACCACAAATCCATAGTTTACATCAGGGTTGGTGTTGTATATTCTATGGTTTTGGACAAATGTATAATGACATTCATCTACCATTACAGTATCAAACAGAATAGTTTCAGTGTTCTAAAAATCCTCTGCGTGCCACCCATTTATCCCTCCTTTCTCCCAAATCCCTGACAACCAGTGATCTTTTTACTGTGGATTTGCCTTTTCTAGAATGTTATATACTTGGAATTGTATAGTCCATAGCCTTTTTAGATTGGCTTCTTTCACTTAGTAATAGGCATTTAAGTTTCCTCCATGTCTTTTCCTGGCTTGATAGCTCATTTCTTTTTAGTGCTGAATAATATTCCATTGTCTAGATGTATCACTGCACTGCTTACTTACACATTCATCTACTGAAGAATATCTTGTTGGCTTCCAAGTTTTGGCAATTATGAATAAAGCTGCCATAAACATCCATGGACAGATTTTTGTGTAGACATAAATTTTCAACTTATTTGAGTAAAAACATATGAGCATGATTGCTGGATCCTACAGTAACAGTATATAAGAAATTGCCAAATTGTCTTCCAAAGTGGCTGTAACATTTTGTATTCCCATTGGCAATGAATTAAAATTTCTGTTGCTTCATGTCCTCACCAGTATTTGGTATTGTCAGTGTTTTGAATTTTGGTCATTCTAATAGGTGTGTAGAGGTATCTCATTGTTGTTTTAATTTGCAATTCCCTAGTGACATTTGATGCATCTTTTTATATATTTATTTGTGTATCATCTTTGGCAAGTTATCTGTTCAGTCTTTTAATTTTTTAATCAGGTTGTTTTTATACTGCTGAGTTTTATAAGTTCTTTGTAAATTTTGGATTAAAAGTCCTTTATTAGATTTATCTTTTGCAAATACTTTTCTCATCTATGGTTTGTCTTATCATTCTCTTGATCATATCTTTTATAGAAGTGACATTTTTTATTGTAATGAAGTCTAGCTTATCAATTATTTCTTTCATAGATCATGCCTTCAGTATTGTGTCCAAAAAGTCATTAATATATGCAAGATTATCTAGATTTTCTCTTGTTATCTTCAAGGAGTTTTATAGTTTTGCGTTTTACATTTAGGTGTTTGATGTGTTTTGAGTTAATTTTTGTGAAGAGTGTAAGGTCTGTGTCTAGATTCATTCTTTTTGCATGTGGATATCTGGTTCTTCCAGCACTATTTGTTAAAAAGTCTATATTTTCTTGGGGTATATACCCAGTAATGGGTTTTCAGCAAACTGACACAAGAACAGAAAGCCAAACACCATATGTTCTCACTCATAGGTGGGTGTCGAACAACGAGAACACATGGACTCAGGGAGAGGAATGTCACACACTGGGGGCAGTTGGGGGGGGGTAGGGGAGAGACAGTGGGGGATGGGGAGGGAGAAAAGGGTGAGGAGGGATAACATGGGGAGAAATGCCAGATATAGTATGTACCTAAAGTAAAATAAATAAATTTAAAATTAAAAAAGTCTATATTTTCTCCATTGTATTGACTTTGCCTCTTTGTCAAAGATAACTATATTTCTATCGGCCTGTTTTTGAGCTCTCTTCTGTTCCATTGATCTATTTGTCTAATCTTTCACCAATACCACATTGTCTTGAATATTATACCTTTATAGTAAGTTTATAAAAAGTCAAACTTTGTTATTTTTAAATTGTATAAAGTGTACAATGTGGTGTTTTGATATAGTTATCTTGATATACATACACATTGTGAAGCAATTACTATGGTTAGGCAAATTGCATGCCCATTGTCCCACATAGTTACCGTGTGTGTGTGTGTTAAGAGTTTCTAAAATCTATTCTCTTGGCAAATTACCAGTATATAGTATATAATATATTATTAATTATAGTCCTTATGTTATGCATCATATCTTTTAAAATTACTCACCCTACATAATTGCAACCTACCCCCTCTATCCGCCCCGGTAACCTTTTTTTTTTTTTTTTTTTTATATGTGTAAGCACATTATTAAGGTCTGATTGACATATAAAAAGCTATATGGATATACGGTGGATATGTTAAACTGCTTGACTGTAGGAATCACTTTGTGTATGTGTGTCTATGTATGTATGTATGTGTCTGTCTATCTATCTCATCTATCACTACAGTCATGTGCTGTATAATGACATTTTGGTCAACGATGAACTACATATAAAACAGTGGTTCCATAAGATTATAATGGAGCTGAAAACTTCCTATCGCCTAGTGAAGTCATAGCTGTCATAATGCCTTAACTTCGTAGCTACCATAAAGTTGTAGCACAACACATTACACATGTGTTTTAGGTGATGCGGGTGTAAACAAACTTACTGTGCTACCAGTTGCCTAAAAATATGGAATATACAATTAGGTTCAGTATATAATACTTGATAATGATAATAAATAACTGTGTTAGTGGTTTATGTACTTCCTATACTATACTTTTTATTGTTATTTTAGTGTACTCCTTCCAGTTATGAAAAAATAGCTAACTATAAAACAGCCTCAGGGAGATCTTTCAAGACATATTCCAGAAGAAGGCATTGTTATCATAGAGAAGACAGCTCCATGCATGCTATTGCCTCTGAAGACCTTCCCGTGGGACAAGATATGGACGTTTAAGACAGTGATATTGATGACCATGACCTTGTGTAAGCATTACCCTGTGTGTGTTTGTGTCATAGTTTAAAAGTTTTAAAAGTAAACAAACAAACAAAAAAACAAAAAACCTGGGAAAAAAGATGGTTATGAGTTCTGCTGCAGCAGACTTTAACGTACCTGCCCAGCAGCTCTGAATGGAACAACGGAGCTCCCAGCACAGCACTTGAGCTCCTATAAGGGACAGAATGTCTCCTCAAGCAGCTCCCTGACCCCCGTATATCCAAAGAGACACCTCATAAAGGAGAGCTCAGGATGACATTTGGTGGGTATCCTTCTGGGATGAAGATAACAGAATAAGAAACCAGCAGCAACCCTTACTGTTCTGCAGCCACCACAGGTGATCCCCAGGCAAGCAGGGTCTGGAGTGGACCTCCAGCAGTCCTATAGCAGAGGGGCCTGTTACAAGGAAAACTATAAAATAGAAAGAAAGAACTTCAACATCAACAAAAATGACATCCACTCAGAGACACCATCCAAAAGTCACCAACTACAAAGACCATGGGTAGATAAATCCATGAAGATGGGAAGATACCAGTGCAAAAAGGATGAAAACACCCAAAATCAGAACACCTCTTCTCCTCCAAGGGATCACAACTCCTCACCAGCAAGGGAACAAAGCTAGATGGAGAATGAGTCTGATGAATTGACAGAAACAGGCTTCAGAAGGTGGGTAATAACAAACTTCTCTGAGCTAAAACAACATGTTCTAACCCAACGCAAATAAACTAAGAACCTTGAAAAAAGGTTTGACAAAATGCTAATGAGAATAAACAGCTTAAAGAAGAATATAAATGACTTGATGGGGCTGAAAAACACAACACGAGAACTTTGTGAAGCATATACAAGTTTCAATAGCCGAATCGACGAAGCAGAAGAAAGGATATCAGAGATTGAAGAGCAACTCAATGAAATAAAATGAGAAGGCAAGATTAGAGAAAAAAGAGTGGAAAGAAATAAAATCTCCAAGAAATATGGGATTATGTGAAAAGACCTAATCTACATTTGATGTGACAGAGAGAATGAATCCAAGCTGGAAAACACTCTTCAGGATATTATCCAGGAGAACTTCCCCAACCTAGCAAGGCAGGCCAATATTCAAGTTCAGGAAATACAGAGAACACCACAAAGATATTCCTGAAGAAGAGCAACCCCAAGGCACATAATCATCAGATTCACCAGGGTTGAAATGAAGGAAAAAATGCTAAGGGCAGCCGGAGAGAAAGGTTGGGTTACCCACAAAAGAAAGCCCATCAGACTCACAGCGGATCTCTCAGCAGAAACCCTACAAGCCAGGTGAGAGTGGGGGCCAATATTCAACATCCTTAAACAAAAGAACTTTCAATCTAGAATTTCATATCCAGCCAAACTAAGCTTTGTAAGTGAAGGAGAAATAAAGTCCTTTACAAACAAGCAATTGCTGAGAGATTACATCACCACCAGGCCTGCCTTGCAAGAGCTCTTGGAAGAAGCACTAAACAAGGAAAGGAACAACCACTACCAGCTACTCCAAAAATGTACCAAATGGTTAAGAGCATTGACACAGTGAAGAAACTGAATCAACTAACAGGAAAAACAACCAGCTAGCATCAGAATGGCAGGATCAAATTCACACATAACAATATTAACCTTAAATGTAAATGGGCTAAATGCTCCAATCAAAAGACACATACTGGAAAATTGGATAAAAAGTCAAAACCCATTGGTGTGCTGTATTCAGGAAACTCATCTCATGTACAAGGACACACATAGGCTCAAAATAAAGGGATGGAGAAAGATTTAGCAAGCAAATGGAGAGCAAAAAAAAAAAGGAGTTGCAATCCTAGTCTCTGATAAAATAGACTTTAAACCAACAAAGATCAAAAGAGACAAAGAAGGGCATTATATAATGGTAAAGGATCAATGAAACAAGAAGAGCTAACAATCCTAAATATATATGTACCCAATACAGGAGCACCCAGATACATAAAGCAAGTTCTTAACAATCTACAAAGACTTTGACTCCCATGCAATAATAGTGGGAGACTTTAACACTCCACTGTCAATATTAGACAGATCAATGAGACAGAAAATTAAGAAGGATATCCAGGACCTGAACTCAGATCTGGACTAAGCAAACCTAATAGACATCTACAGAACTCTCCACCCCAAATCCACAGAATATA
>CAUYQU010080117.1:0-33270 GCA_963574635.1 Cheracebus regulus
ACTCCCACAAACAGTGTAAAAGTGTTCCTATTTCTCCACGTCCTGTCCAGCATCTGTTGTCTCCAGATGTTTTAATGATTGCCATTCTAACTGGTGTGAGATGGTATCTCAATGTGGTTTTGATTTGCATTTCTCTAATGACCACTGATGATGAGCATTTTTTCATATGTTTGTTGGTCTCATATATGTCTTCTTTTGAAAAGTGTCTGTTCATGTCCTTTGCCCACTTTCAAATGGGTTTGGTTTTTTCTTGTAAATCTGTTTTAGTTCTTTGTAGATTCTGGATATTAGCCCTTTATCAGATGGGTAGATTGCAAAAATTTTTTCCCATTCTGTTGGTTGCAGATTTACTCTAATGATTGTTTCTTTTGCTGTACAGAAGCTCTGGAGTTTAATTAGATCCCATTTGTCTATTTTGGCAAACCATTTTTTTTTTTTCTATTTGCTGACTGACTTTTTGAATATAAGTATGGGCTTTACTTTATCTTGCTTGATTCCATCATTTGACATTTGGTCAGCCTTTTAAATGTTGTGAACCTTTCTCAATCTATACTTGGATCATCTAGAAATTAATCAACATAATTTGTACACTTATATTCAAGTTATTGTTAAACATTTTGAACAGGGTAAGACTTGCAGTCAGTAAGAGTGGCTAGGGTGAGACAGGTGAGGTACTCTCCTCAGGAGCATAATGTAAGGGGGTACCAAAAAACATAATAATCAAGATGAATATTTCCGTGCAATTTTTTAAAAATCAAAATTAATACAAAATTTCATGGTGAAAAAAATATTGAAATTACAAATAAAGACAGAACCCACAAGTGATGAATGTTTATCAATTTTTAAGCCAGTTGCACATTCTTCACTTTATACCCCCATTTACCCCATAATTTCCATTGATTGATGAAGAATCATTTTTAAAACTTTATCAAATCAAATATCTTTCAAATATTTTGAAACATTTTTTTCTAGAATATAGAACAACAATTGATTAATAGTGTAAAGAAAGAGAGCAAACTCAGCATCAGATTTGGAAGCTTGTACAAATTAGGGGTATGTGTTTAAGAAAAAGAATTCAAAGTTGCCAGGAACCATGTATGTACCACCATTTTATACTAAACATATCCCCAAATCAACATCCTTTGCCAGATCCACCAAATGTGACGACTCCAATCCTGCCTGACAAGATGGAAAAGATAACACAGGCAAAGTAGAGGTGGAAAGGGTGTCCTTAAGTGATTGTGGTTATTTTGCAAACTTTATGAAACGTGCACTCACATGATCACCTTATGCTATTGCCAAGGCTGTGGAAAGGGCCCTTATTAGTGAATCTTAATTAATTTCAACTCTGAATTTAGACTAACCTTCAAGTCGAATTTCATCTGAGTAAAATAAATTCCAGCAGCACCTTCCATTGTGCATAATTACACAGAGCTGATTTCTTCCTATATCAAATCACACCTTCTGAACAAAATTACTTGCCTAGACAAGAATAGATTGGAGCCAATGGTTCTGAAGGTGTTTTAATTTTAACTTTTTGCTCCACTTCATAAAATACGAGCTGGCTATTTCAGTGTTAGTATAGAACAAAAGTGAGAGTCAATTTTCCCAGCATAGGTTTTATAGAATGAAGTCTGAATATAAAGCATCTTTCTATTGCAAAATGTCTCATTTACAAAAACATTGTTTCAATTTACAAAAAGAGCTAAATTCACAGTCAATTTTTACTCAAAGAGACAAATATCTTGGTGTAGTTTACCAGTACAGATGACAAAAGTAACTGAGTTTTAAATTTCCAAGAGGTGGCCTCAACATTAACATTTACTCAAGGAGAATATGCCTAAAAATAAGCACAAGTCTCTGGATAAGATTGGGTTTTTAAAAGAAATCTTTCAAAAATGCTAATATGAATGGTATAAATCAAATCCATAAATGTCTGAAGTTTAATATTTTTAAATGAATTGTCTTCTAAAATAGGATCATTACTTTTTAAGTGAGTTGAACACAGAGAATGGCAAAATCCTCCACAATGAACATCATAGTCAATGTGTCAGGAGGTATGATACGTAAAAGAAGAGCTGAACAAAATGATTTATATGTATGAAAGAGATGTTTTGGCCTTTAATCTGGGGAATGGTAAATACCCATTTTAGAACCAGGGATACAATCTGACTCAGAAAATCTGAGTACATTTTCTTATCACTCCATTAAAACCACCCACAAACAAGAGACAGATCTTCTTTGCTCAAATCATAATAGCTTTCCTTTAGACTTGTGAAACTGACAGTTGACTCTAATAAAATACAATCAGTGTAATTTCCCACTGCTTAATGCAAAAACACTAAGTCTGATTATTTAATTCATGACGATTTATGAACCTCAAAATTTTAAAGATAATTGAAATATTAAGACAATAATTTAGAGGCATGTATTTGGCACTTACAATCCATGGTAAAAAAATAATAATAATGTAAAATGTACATCATTCTATAAAAAGCATGGTGCTATTTTGACAAGTACCTGTTTTTTTTTTCAATATCATGTAGAGAATATTTTTTATTTGTTATTCATTCTAATAAATGTTATTTATTATTCTGATAAAATTTATAATTATTCATTTGTTCATATTATTTCTATCATTCAATCTTCTTAGTTGTTTTCAGTAACATCTCAAAATCTTATCAGGTTAAGTATAAACAACTTGATTTCATTTTTTTCTGTATAGAATTATATCTTTTAATGGTAAATATCAGTGGTTTTTATGTAGCTCATGACATCCTATCTTAAATTCCTATAACTGCAATTGTAACAAAAAGTGGGAAGAATTTATGAGTTTTGATATTAGCAAATACCATGTAATGATTTCAGCTGGCCCTAATGGAAGAAAAGTAGACATTGTACAAATGTAAATGTAACAATCTGATTCCACGTAGTCTCTTTTATGCAAAAGAGGTCCAGAAAATCTGTAACAACTCAGGCAGTTCAGCATTCACAATTTAATGACGAACTAGTTTATGTATGTAAGATATCCAGTTACTTGTTGATAGAAACAGAAATTTATATTAGCATATTCATCATTATACTTTGAAATAAATTTTGGCACTCATTACTCATGAATAAAAGAACATTGATGCAATAAAATCCTCAGAGGTAATTTTCATAACACAAATTGTTTATTCAACCAAAACCTTCCACTGTTGAGCCACATTTGGGAAACTAAACTTTATGCTTCAGAGTACCTATTTGAAAATCAGATGAAATTTAATTTTGAAGCTTATTGGTTCTTAAATTTTTATTTCATGGATTTGTCCTTGAAAAAATATTGCATATATAATTCAGAAGATAAAAAATAACTCTGGTTTGTTATATACAAATAGAAATGTCTAAATTCTTATTCTGACCACAACTGATATATCTTCTGGTATACATGAAAAAAGATATTTCAAGCCTGTCTTAAGCACAAGGTAATTTTCTATCTTCTATAATATTAATTAGTTTACTGAAAATGCTTATATGGGAGGATAAGACAGGGTTCTCAGTGCTCAATGTTGTCCCTATTATACATCCTCATTATTTATAGAGCATTTTGCACTTTGAAATATTTTGTTAAATTTTACTAGTCATTTCTTATTGTATTCTTTGCAGTTGTATCATTACACTCATTTGATACACAAAGGAAACCTTAAATAGAAGTATTAAGGCCATAGTTTAATCTGTGCCAAAAATACTCATTTCATTCTGTCAGTGCAGCTCATCTGGTCATACAGGAAAAAAATCGCTGCTTAATCAAGACATTTGTCACTACATGGACAATAAAGAAAACCAAACAGAAAGTAAATATACCTGTTTATAGAGATCACCTAAATCAACTGACTATGACTACCATATATAAGTTGTTTGTTACAGCAATGTTTCAGACACAACTCCTGCCCAGTGTATGAATTAACTCTTGGGGAAAAGTCAGCTACTTTTTTCTCCCTGAAGATACAAGTTACAATTTTCATTAGTGCATACAAAAAACTCTACAAAAGGAGTTTTTACTATGTTCATTTGAAGTTTGTTTATCTTAACTTTTTCACATTAAGAATTATATTTCCCTTGACTGCAAATATTTTAAAGAAAAATGATAGTTAATATTTATGGAATCACTCACATGGGTTATTGTATTAATCCTCAGAGAGTTCATAGTCCTACGACATGGATTTTTATGCCTTATTTGTAGGGATCATGATAAGGGCCAGAGAGAGAAGTCCAGTAACTTGCTAAAAATAAAAAAAACTAGTTAGGATATATCTGGGTCTTGGACTCAGTGGTCTGACCTTAGAATACTCTAACAGAGTTCAGCATAATGTCTGTCGCTTGGATTTGCCCCAACTCTGACACCATAGACTCATGACTTGGTCCCAGGTAGAGAGGATGCTGTGAGTAAAACTTAAAATAGTTGTTTTCACTAAAATCTCATAAAACAGCAGTACTTTGATATTCACATGACACCATGCCACACAAAATGAAGATGAGTGGTTCTTCCTCCCTCTCCTGTTTACAATGAACCCTTTGCATCATGTCTTCAGCCATTGAAGGTTCTGGAATATATACTCTGAATTTGGCATCTGGAAAATTTTGATATGAGAGCAGGATATTGCTTGATGGTACCTAGGAGCAGTAGTACTGTGTAGATGGGCATTGTGGAAGCCTGGGCATTCTTCTAGAGGATGGAAGATCAGAAGAAGCAAATGGTTTGTAGCTAAAGCAACTAGCTGTGAACTCATTCCTGCAAGCCCTTTTTGTAACACCATTAATCCATTCACGGAGGTGGAGCCATCGTCATACATCTTTCGTAAAGTCCTATCTTTCAACATCACTGTTTTAGGTACCAAGTTTCCAACACATGAATTCTGAAGGACATATGCCAGTGAGATATCCCTGCAGACTTTAAAAATAAGTGGAAAGAAGCATTTCGCTGTAAGACAAAATTCTTCAATAACAGGTATGAGTGAGAACCTAGAAAACCAACATCGTAACTGTTGATCTCATTCTATTTTACTTTCCCTCCCTCCCTCAAGACTGGAGCAACATAAGAAAACACAAACTACACAAAAAGTGGCTTTCATCTCTGCAATGGTATGAGTATGTCCCTTAGAATTCACGTGTTGAAAACCTGATACCCAGAACAGTTATGTTGAGAGATGGGACTTTTTGAAAGATGTGTCATAATGGGCCCACGTTTTTGGGCAGATTAATGGTGTTATAAAAGGGGCTTGCAGAAGTGGATTCACTCTATCATGCCCTTCTGCCATGTGAGGACACAGGATTCCTATGCTCCAGATAACAGAAGACATAGCTTTTAAGGCACTATCTGGAAACAAACAATTGCCTTTATCAGATACCAATATCTTGATCTTGGACTTCCCATCCTCCAAAATCATGATAAATAAATTTCTGTTTTTTAATAAATTATCTAATCTGTGGTATTCTCTTATAGCCACAAAATATATGTATGGCATATCTTGAAGATATTGCAGGTTCAGTTCCAGACCACTGCAAAAAAAGAAAATATTCCAATAAAGGAAGTTACACTTTTTTTTGTTTCCTAGTACATATAAAAGTTATGTTTACACTGTTCTGTAGTTTATTAAGTAGTATACAATAGCATTATGTCTAAAAACAACATACATATCTTCTAAAATATTTATTGTTAAAAATGCCAATGGTCATTTTAGCCTTCAGCAAGTCATCATCTATTTGCTGGTACGGGAACTTGTTTGATGTTGATGGCTGCTCACTGATCAGGGTGGTGGTTGCTGAAGGCTGGGGTAGTTGTGATAATTTTCTAAAGTAAGGCAACAAAGAAGTTTTCCACATCAATTGACTTTTTCACGAAAAAGAAGTCTTTCATGCAAATGATTTCTCTGTGCATGCAGTGCTGTTTTGTAGCACTTTACTGACAGTAGAACTTTCTTCAAAATTGAAGTCAATCCTCTCAAATCCCGCTGATGCTTTGTCAACTAAGTTTATGTAATATTGTAAATCCATTGTTGTAATTTCAACAATGTTCACCGCATCTTCACCAAGAATAGATTTCATTGTAAGCAACTATGTTTTTTGCTCCTCTATAAGAAGCAACTCCTCATCTGTTCAAGTTCTATCATGAGATTGCAGCCATTCAGTCACATCTTCAGGCTGCACTTCTAATTCTAGTTCTCTCGCTGTTTCCACCACATCTGCAGTAACTTCTTCTACGGAAGTCATGAACACTTCAAAGTTATTCATGAAAGCTGAAATTAACTTCTTCCAAATTCCTATTAATGTTGCTATTTTGACCTCCTGTCATGAATCGTGAATATTCTTAGTGAAATCTAGAATGGTGAATCCTTTTCAGAAGGTTTCAGTTTACATTGCCCAGATACATCAGAGGACTCACTATGTATGTCAGCTATAGCCTTATGAAATGCATTTCTTAAATAAGAAGACCTAAAAGTCAAAATTATTTCTTGACCCATGGGCTATGGAATGAATGTTGGTTGAGCAGGTATTGATCTCCTTGTACATCTCCATCAGAGCTCATGGGTCACTAAGTACATTATCAATGAGTAGTAATATTGTGAAAGGTATCTTTTTTTCTGAGCAGTAGGTCTCAGCATGGAGCTTAAAATATTCAGTAAGACATGTCATAAACAGATGGAGTGTCATCCAGTCTTTGTTCCATTTACAGAGCACAGGTAGAATAGACTTAGAAAAATTCTTAGGGCCCTAGAATTTTCAAAATGGTCAATGAGTATTGGCTTCAACTTAAAGTCACCATCTGAATTACCTCCCAACAAGAGAATCAGCCTGTCCTTTGAAGCTTTGAAACCAGAAATTGACTTTTCCTCCCTAGATATGCAAGTTCTTAATAGTCTCTTCTTCCAAGATAAGCCTGTTTCATCTACACTGAAAAATCATTTTATGCAGCCACCCTTATTAGTGATCTTAACTAGATCCCTGGATAGCTTGCTGCAGCTCCTACAGCAGTAATTGCTGCTTCTCCCTATACTTTTGTGTCATGAAGACAGCTTCTTTCTGTAAACCTCAAGAGCAAACCTCTGCTAGCTTCAAACTTTTCTTTATGCAACTTTTTCACCTCTGTCAACCTTTACAGAATTGAAGGGAGTTACGGTCCTGCTCTAGATTAGACTCTGGCTTAACAAAATCTCATAATTGGTTGGATCTTCTATCAAGGCCACTAAAACTTTCTCCATATCAATAACTGTTTTGCTTTCTTATAGTTTCTGTGTTCACTGAAATAGTACTTTTTTTTTTTTTGAGACAGGGTCTCGCTGTGTCACTCAGACTGGAGTGCAGTGGTGTGATCTCAGCTCACTGCAACCTCCACCTCCTGGGCTCCAGCAATCCTCTATCCTTGGCCTTCCAGGTAGTTTGGACTACAAGAATGCACCACCACACCTCAATTTTTGCATTTTTTTTTTTTTGTAGAGACAGAGTTTCACCATGTTGCCTAGGCTGGTCTTGAACTCCTGGGCTCAAGTGATCCCAGGCCAGGGACTGCCTGGGCCTCCTAAAGTGCTGGTATTACAGGCGTGAGCCACTGTACTGAGCCTGAAATAGTAAGTTTCATTTCCTTCAAGAACTTTTCCTTTGTAGTCACAACTTGACTAACTCTTTGACAAAAGAGGCCTAGCTTTGGGTCTGTTTCGGCTTACAACATGCCTTCCTCACTGAGCTTCATTATTTCTGGCTTTTGATTTAAAGTGAGAGACATGTGACTCTTCCTTTCACTTCAACACTTAAAGGCTATTGTAGGGTTTGTAATGGCCTAATTTCAATACTGTTGTGTCTCAGGAAATAAGGAGGCCCAAGGAGAGGGAGAGAAATGGGGGAATGGCTCATTGGTGGAGTAGTCAGCACACACATATTAATCAAATAAGTGTGCTGTCTAATATAAGCATGGTTCATGGCATCTCCAAAAAATTATAATAGTAACATCCAAGACCACTGATTGTAGATCACCATACAGATACAATTATAAAGAAAAATTTGAAATATTGCAAAAATAACCAAAATCTGACACAGAAACACAAAGTGAGCACATGCTATTGGAAAAGTGGCACCAATAGACATGCTCAACTTGGGGATGCCATAAACCTTCAATTTGTAAAAAGGGCAATATCTACAAAGTATGATAAAATGAGGTATATGGCCAGGCACGGTGGCTCATGCCTGTAATCCCAGAACTTTGGGAGGCTGAGGCAGGAGGATCATGAGGTCAGGAGTTTGAGACCAGCCTGATCAACATGGTAAAACTCCATCTCTACTAAAAATACAAAAATTAGTCAGGTGTGGTGGCATGCACCTGTAATCCCAGCTACTCAGGAGGCTGAGGCAGGAGAATCACTTGAACCCAGGAGGCAGAGGTTGCAGTAAGCCAAGATCATTCCACTGCACTCCAGCCTGGGGAACAGAGGTATATATGTATGTGTGTTTGTGTGTGTGTGTGTGTGTGTATATATATATATATATCTTCTCAAAAATGTCTTTTATATACTGTCTGACAGTGTTTTAAATATTTTTCACTCTACTTTTGATGTTTTTGATTTCCAGTTTTTCATTATATGTAGTTTCACCGTGTATTTCAGTGGTCTATCATTCTATGAATGGCAAGGCATGAGTTTTTCTCCTTAATATAGTATGAAATTGTCTCCAGCCAAAGTAGCCGATTAACATTGTGATTACATTCAAAGTTAATACGTAGATTTAGGAAGTAATCCAAAGAAAACAGGTCAACACAATAGCAGCTACATACGTGCCAGGAAGGTGCTACACAGGAGCTGTTACCCAAGCGTTATTGTTTTTTGTTTTGTTTTGAGCATTTTGTTTTGTTTTGTTCCAGTTTTATGCTTCTGATATTTTAGGGACCTATGGATGAGAACTTTTATTACGGCTGTTCAGGGCTATGATTATTTCTGGGATTCCTAATAGGAAGGAGAAAGTACAGGCATAGCCTGAAGGATTTTATTTTCAATGCCAAAATTATAGGCAGATTGTAACAAGACACATCGAGGAGAATAATCACAGGATACCTGCATGTGCACACATTCATGCACATGAATGGTTTATGTGTCTTGGAAGGGTACAGGCAGCTATCTTAGCTTGGTGTCGGGAGTATCAGAGTGGCATGCTGGTCATGATAGGCAGCTGAGACAAAGGAACCCAAAGAGAGTTTTCTAAGTTCCCAGGAATAATGCCAAGATTCAGAGTCTCCACAGGTATGGAAGTGAGGGTCTGGTATTTACCTTAGATCCACACTACCTGCCCATGTACTTCCCTTGAATGAGGCCTGGCCAAGGAAGAATGACCCCGCCCCACCTGGCCCAGCCTTTTTTTGACCCTAATGGTGGCATGAACTTTGGATTCCTCATAGCTCTATAAAGATATCTTCACATTAGATCCCTTAATAGAATAAGATTCTGCCTACTTTACTTTGCTTATGATGGTCATAATGAACATTATTAACTGTACCTCATTTTGGTAGAATGCTTTGCATTCTACACAATATTTCAAACCTGATATCTAATTCAATCCTCACAAAACCCCTGATGTAGAGTTAGGGTGGTATTATATTTATTTGCAGGTGAGGGTACAGACCCAGGAAAGAACTTGGCTTAGGTAAAACAGCTTATGAGTGGCAAAGCAGCTCTCAGACTTCCAGAGACATCCCTTGCCAAAGTCCTATGCTTCCCCTTTAACTGTGGAAAGCTTCTTAAAAAAAATTAATATCTAAGCTGCAGGGAGGAGTCATCTTTATGTTTTGTTTATCCCAATGAATTCGTGACAGTATGTTCTCTTCAAAAATTTTTGGATGAAATGAACAAAGAGATAAACTCTGTTTATTCACATCCTTTATCTCTAGGGTCTATTTACCTCTGACTCTGCAATGATGAATAAATTGTTCACTTCTCTGATGATCAATGTCTGTCTTTAAAATGGAGAGGATAATACTTGCCACCCACTACCATCACTAAAATGAAGGAACTAATGCTTCTAAAATGTTGTGAAGGAGATGCTCTAGAAATAGAAATGTGAGACTTTTATTGAACTTTTATCTGTTTATGATGACAGCCCATCTGTTTATGACATTCAAATGTAATTTTTAACTGAAATTAAGGTTTCACCAAAGATTCTTGCCACACTCAACTAATCACAATTTATATCATTATTATTACTATTTTTTCTGTTTTACTTTAAATGCCAATGCAGGAAATAGACTTTCCAATTTTATAGATCTTGCCATTTTACAGACCACTGCTGAGGGCTGCAGTCCCCTTATCTTGTAGCGTCCACCCAAGCTTTGTTTTACCTAACGTGTACTAGCTATCAATATAAACATTAACCGTTTTGCTCTACATAGGTAACAACATATTCTATAGAAACTGGCTCAGAAAATTGCATAAAATGATGAAACAGGCTTTGCTTTGACACTAAAAGCGTCACTTTGCTACATAATCCAGAAATGGCACAACAGGATTGCTGGACCTGGTGACTGTCTTCATTAGTCAGGCTGGCTGGCAGGCTTTCTGCTCAGGGGAACTGGAGAGTTTGTAAGCTCTCCAAACAGTGCCTGAGGTACAGCAGCCAGACAGCTGAGGTGTTCCTAATGAATGACTACTTCAACAAGCCAGAGTTCTCAGGGATAAAACCATTAAGCCACAGAGACAGCTATGGCTTATAAATTTGATGTGGTGTGCTAACTTTTGAGAGGACATTTTAAGATAAGAAATGCAAACTTTCACATTGGGTTGGATTGTCCAAAGCACCTGAACAAACAAAATGTTTTTGGTTATCAAAGTTGACTTTGAAATGATACAAAATCATTTTTCTCAAAGAATCTGAAATTCACAAATAAGAATTTTTATGACTATTATACTTTATCAACTATGTCATGGGAAGTAATTTTTTTCTAAATTTAACTAGTATCATTTTGCTTTTCTTTCTCTTGTTTTAAGGAAAACGATAAGTTAATACACTGCTAAAGTCTTCTAAGAAATAATTATATTTACTCTGCAAAGCAACTGTCAAAGTGCTTCGCTTAGTTATAATAAGCAGTGTCACACAGACACACACACACACACACACACACATGCACACACACACACAGACACACCACACACAAACAGTTCATTCCTCAAAGGATTTTATTTGTTAACTTTCTTAAAAACAGGAAGTTCTAGGTTAAATGATTTTAAAATGCTCATTCTTTCTCATGGCACCAGCATATTTTGGACGCTTTGGTTAGAGATGTGCTTTTTGTGTTGTTTTGTTTTATTTTATAAAGTGAGTAACATTCTTCCATTAACCTGTCAAGAAACTGTCCTTTTTTCATCTCATGTCCATGAAAACAAGCACACAATGTTTGGAAAACAATCTACAATAATTTCAACTGGGGTCAGTACTTTGGAATGTAACCAAACATTGAGATTCTCTGTAATTTACTGACCTAAAATTCCTTGAAGGTCACAAGAGAGTTGCACCTACAGACATTTGGTGTATTTTAGTATCAGACTGGTACTGTAGCAACAGTGCTAGGTCGAATATCGACATGTGTAATACTGTTTCTGAAAAGCTCATTGCGCTTCACTGAAAAAAGTCATTCAAACACACAGAGAAATTAAGACCATGCCTGTGTAACTGAAATAAATGATATGTTTTTAAAAATCAATTACTTTAGTCATTTCAATGCTGAACTCACTAATGGCTCAGAAGAATGAGAGGTTAAGTCACCTTTACAGGAATCTGAGGTACTGTGATATAACCTATAGTATCTGCTATTTTTTAAATCACGAACTTTATAATTTTCAATAAATATATTGACATATCCTAAAGATATTTAAGATTATATTTTTGATTATTAATTGGAAATCTTTAAATACATATAATAAAAGTCTCATTTTCAGTTCTTAAAGTACCCAATCTTCATTTCTGTTTTTTTTCTCACAAATAAAATGTAGCTTCAAGAAATCATAATATATCATTCTTATATCATGAGTGCTAAGAGAAAAGCCACTTAGAATCAGGGAAGACCAATGAATATTCCAAATTGTGATGTAGTACACTAGTATATTATCTACATCACTATAGCAAGCCACCTGTTATATGCCTGGCATAAAGCACATTCTTACTTTTACTTCTTAAGGAAGCCCATAAAATGTATCAATTCAATTGCAATTCTAAATGTATCAGCAAACTGACAGTGTTACTAAGTTCAAGGTGAAATTCTTTTGAAGTATCTAGCAACCCAGAAGAACATTATTTTACAACTTCCTTTCCTAGATAAATAATTATGACATCTTGGTGTGTTTAGTTAGCATTGGCATTTTAGCTAATATTGACCAAAGAAAGTACTGTGGCTATATTTAAACTCTTATCACTGTCAGAGTTTCACCACCACGTCATAGCACATTTTAAGTATCTTATAATGAATGAGACCTATTATTCCCAGAGCACGCTTCAAATTCATTCATTTCTCCTCTCAAATTATTTTTCTAGTTATGTCCACCTAAATTGTAGAAAATCCTTTTATCTGAAACAAGAATTTCATATTTCTATTTCAGTCCTTCCTCTCTGAAGCCAGGATGAAATAATGTTGCTATGTAATACAACAAAACATATACTTCCAAGTTGAAATGACAAGGAATTGATTATGACTCAGAGTCTGCAAATGATTAGTGATTAGAGAAACCATATCCTGCCCAAATATATAGCTTTCATTCTCATATACCAGATGGTACCTGTGTCATTGACTATTATCAACAATTTTTACCATCACAGTCATAGTGGTCAACAAAACAGAAAAAGTGAAAAATAATATAAGAGGTAGTAGGATTTGAATAAATTTACATAGCCCATATTCATTTTTCTGCTGTTCTCCTTAATAAATCATAAATATAAGGTCATAAATGCTTATAGCATGAAAACTTTGAATCTATCTTTTATAGGAGAAGCAATTGAAATCAAAGGTGTGGTAACATGAGAAGTGGGTCATGCTAAATGCATCTTAGCTACATTAAACTCACATGGGCTAGCAATGAATATTTCATGGGATAACCATGTAATTCTTCTTAGAAATACAGACTGTTTTTGAGGTGGGATCTCTCTCTGTTCTCCAAGCTGCAATACAGTGGTATGATCCTGGCTCACTGCAGCCTTTATCTCCTGGGCTCAAGCAATCCTTTCACTTCAGCCTCCTGAGTAGCTGGGACTACAGATGCACACCAGTTGCACACCCAGGTAATTTTTGTTTTTGGTGTTTTTTTTTTTTTTTTTTTTTGGTAGAGACAGCATCTCACTATGTTGCCCAGGCTGGTTTTGAACTTCTGGGTTCAAGCAAACCTCTCACCTCAGCCTCCCAAAGTGCTAAGATTGCAAGAGGAGAGCACCACCACCCCCAGCCAAATACAGATATTTTTAACTGAGACAAGGTATGGTTAAGAGTGCCCCAGGTAAACAGATGTGTAGGCACCATCCATATATATGCATTTTATCTTTGGCACTACACAGCTGTTCAACACTAGTGAGAAAAAAAATGGACTGTTTTATCAATAGCAAGCCTAACATGTTTCAAACCATGTAGTGGACATGGATGGATGTACCTCAGTTGAATTGAACTGTGAAGTTATGTTTTATAATTTTGCATAAGAAACAGTTTAAAAATTATTCACTTAAGGTTTCTTGGGTTTTATTTGTTTGTTTGCTTGTTTTACCAAATTTTGTTTCTATGTCAATTCTGGACATAGAGGTGGACATAGAGCAGGAATAACTCCTTTCCTCATTGTGCCATTAAATTAAATCAACTGAAGCATACTCTTCTACACCTATTTTAAATTTTAACTTTAAAAATCTTGTTTTCATCACTTCTTGGCCTTTTGGCTAAGATCAAGTGTAGAAGTTTTGCTTTAATGTACTCAATGTGATATATCCTCATGCTTTGTTAGGTTCTTCCCCAAAAGTGGCTTATGAAGAAATCTTTATGGCTTCTGCATCTGTCCCATTCAGTGTAAAGGACTACCAACAAGCTCTGTTTTAAACACAAAATGCCTTTTGCAAACCAAAGTGGACATGGACTAAAATTTATTTTAAAATATTTCAATTCTGCCATTATAAGACAATATAAATTTGCAAAAGGCAACTGAAACCACTCTTTATGATCTGGAGATGGAATATCTACATTGCAAAGTTACCTTAGCTACCTGGCCATCCAGTTGATCTCTGGGCCATAAATTTCTCCCTCTAGAAGGGAATTTTCTTACTGAGCGAGGTTGTGGATAAGACATTTAACAGCTCTGGAACCACAATGCAACAGTTTGAATACGTCATCCAAATTTCATGTATTGGAAACCTAAAACTCTTATGTTAATTAGAGGTGGGGACTTTGGAAGGCACTTAGGATTAGGTAAGATCATCAGGTTGGGACCCCATGATGAAACTGATTGCTTTAAAGAAGAAGAAGAGAGATCTGAGCTTATATACATGCTCTTACTCTCTCACCATGTGATGCCTTCTACGTCTTATGACACGGAATGAAGACTCTCACCAGATGCTAACATCATGATCTTGGACATCCTAGCCTCCAGAACTGTAAAAAGCAACTTTCTTTTCTTTGTAAATTACCCAGTCTGCAATATCCTATTATAGTAATGCAAAAGAAACTAAGACATATGATGTCAAAATTGGTGCTAAATTTCCTATTTACCTAATTATTGTCCTACCACAAGAAAAATCTGAGCTGGCACCCCAATCTATTTGACAGGTTCAGGATCTTTTTAAGTTAAATGTACCTTATATAAGACAATTACTTATATATATTGACAAACTATGTTTCAGGGAATATTCTTTGTGATCTTAAAAGTTATTTTGAAGAAATATAATGTGTCAGTGTGTGCAGGTTTGGAAAACCATTTACACTCTATTTCTCTCTTGGAGATTCATAATGTAGATTTAGGATATGGAAGTTCTAGAAAAATCTTGACTTAAAGAAATCTGTTTATTTTATTTAAACCAGCATTTCCCAAAAGAATTTGCCAGTGAGTATGTTTTTCAGGAAATATTTGATAATATCAAAGAAATTTGGTATTCCTGGAAATACAGTTGGGGAAAATTTTTAAAGATAGTTGAGAAGGGATAATAATAAGAAAAAGCAACATGAAAAGAGTCAAAATGTAGGAAACATTTATGTGACTTACCTTTGACTTTGTCAGTCATAAGATAGTAAATTGGCTGGGTGTGGTGGCTCGCACCTATAATCCCAGCATTTTAGGAGGCTGAGGCGGTTGATCACCTGAGATCAGAAGTTCCAGACCAGGCTAGCCAACATGACAAAACCCCATCTCTACTAAAAAAACAAAAATTAGCAGGGTGTGGTGGCATATACCAGTAATCCCAGAAACTTGGGAGGCTGAGGCACAAGAATTGCTTGGACCCAGGAGGCAGAGGCAACAGTGAGCCGAGATCATGTCACTGCACTACAGTCTGGTCAACAGAGTGAGACACTGTCTGAAAAAAAAAAAAGAGTAAGTTGCTCTCACTTTGGGACACTCTCCAATTTGGTTTCCCCAAAAGCATGATGAAGGAAGCAATTAATAATGAAAAACTCTAATAATAGGTTAAGTATAAGATATGCTCTTTATTGACAGTATAATATGACATAAATATCAATAACTACTGATGTCAATATAAAACAAAGAGGTAATATGCATAGAGAAATATTAATAAAGATATAATATTAAAATAATTAGAGGAGGAAACTTACTTTCTAATTTCTCCTCTTGCTATTCTTTCAAATAAGAAAGGGTTTTTGTTGTAGGTCAAAAATGGTCAAATACTCACAATATTATATTGTTCTAGCTAATGAATTCTAAGACAGTTTTTATTATCTTTGTTTTACAGAAAAGAAAAAATAGGATCAGTGTCATGTTCATGATTGTTCACCAAGCAATTGGCCCAGTTGCTTTAATCTTGATATATCTGATTAAAAATCCAAACGTTTTCTGCTATGTGGTTTTAACTTGAATAGGAAAATTGACTTAAAATAAGCATGTATGTGTGTATCCCTGGGAGAGGAAAAATCTGAGAGAAATATATCAGAGTCTACAAAACTCAACTGTTATTGTTTCTTTAGTATCTAGGTAGAAAGTTGCATTTGGGGGAAGATTTAATTGCTTCAACCCAGAGTATATTATTTATTTAAAACCAAAAAGCCTAGTGCTTCTCTTGGGCCTATTGTCAGTCACTGGCCCATCCCTATGACTAATCTATATTGAGGATATTTGGAGCTTAATCCTGAGTCACTCTGTAGCAAAACTGCCAGGCATACCTACCGGATAGTGAATAGAAACATGAAAGGTTTGTCTCACTAAACAATTCACAAGGTTAAGTCCACATGTAGCACGTGCAACTTGCTGCTATAGCTGCCCCTTTGCCACCCATATATGTTACTTTTCCTCAGATGATTATGTTATTCCCTCTCCCAATGTGGTAAAAGAAATGAAGAGATTAGCCACATGAGCTCACCCAAGTTCCGATATTTCAGAATCAGTAGTCAGTCTATTCACAAGCCTAACAAAGGAAATGAGGATAAGTTATGGCAACTGCTAATGATATTGATATTTCAACCAACAATACAATTGAGGGATGATCTCTTGTTCCTAGTTGACTAAACTGCCAAATTCACCTTTATCCTAAATTTTATTATGAATTTAAGAGAATGATGTGAGTTGATAACCTTATGTGGATCAGGTGAAAATCCGTGTAGAAAAGAAATCATCTACATCGCGGTGGAAACCTTGGCTTATGAAAACTTTGTTAGGTCTTCTTTTGTCAGACTTATTCTTCTATTTCTTTTCAGTGCTACTGCAATGGGAAAAAGTCCCTTGTTCCCCTCACAGGGCATGTGATGGGAGTGTGGCCTGCTTCTTTGGTCAAATCTCCAGGGGGAGCATGCAGACAGGCTGTGGGCTTCTGACCTCATGGCAGCAACTAGGGTGAACGTTTACAGCTCCTGAAGCTCCAGTGGGCATGTGGTACCATGTGCTCTTTCAGTTTTGCCATCTCTAGGCAGCTTGTATTTATCGACTCAATTAGACCCCTTGCCTTATTCCAATTTGCAGAGGGCTTTCTGTATCCCGGGGTTTCTTGCCTTGGTGTACCAAAAGAATCAAATTACACATGGGCTTGGAGAAAGAGTGCAAGGCTTTATTGAGTGAAAGTAGTTCTCAGCAGATGGGGGAGCCAGAAGGGAGATGGAGTGAGAAGGTGGTTTTCCCCTGGAGTAGGCCATTCAGCTGCTCCCCTCCCACCGCCCTGACCAAACTCCAGATCATTCTGCCGCTACATGGCCTGCCATCTTCTGCCAGTGCCTGTCGATGTGCTCTTCCCTGATGCATTCCTCTCAATGTCCAGCTGCTTGCGTCCTCTTCCGCCAGTGTATTCACCCTCCACATCCAGCTGCTTGTGTGAGACCCACTAGGGTCTCCAGATTTTAATAGGCACATCATGAGGGTGTAGAGGGCTAGGGTGGTCTTGGAAAATGCAACATTGGGCAGGAAAACAGAAGTGCCAGTCCTCACCTAGGTCCGTGGGCACAGGTCCAGGCGTGGAGCCCCAGCCAAGAACCCGCCTTTCTCCACCCAGCACTTCCTCGCCCCACTCCTGAGTCATTACCTGTCCTTTAACTCCACCTAAACCAATAACACTTAAAAATGCCAGAAAATAGCTTTGGATGAAGCCCACACTTTCCCTAAAATATCTAAAATACACTTTTTGGAACTAAAATCAGCTTTCGTAAACAGAACTTGGAAATAGGCCCCCTGAATGTTTCACCTGACTCTATGCACTAGGCTCACGTTCAAACATCTGAGGAACCAGTTGAGTGAACTGGTCATGCAAGGTCCATGGAGTGGGCTGCCTCCTCTCTGAGGGCAGGTGCTTCTCAGCTCCAGCTGATTGTCGATATGTAGAAATGTCTGATCATATTGAAGTTTTGCAAAAGAAGTCAGAAATTTTCATTTTTATCTGAAAGCTCCCAATGACTAAATGATGACAATTGCTTGAAAACATTTTGAAACCCACTCTAAAACTCTCTGTACTTCAAGCAGATGTCTATTCTCTGGCAATATCCAATCTCAGCTCTAAAGCTTTGCCTAATTCTCTACATGGATTCCAACTTTGCCTTTCATTTCTACTCATGTCATGTTCTCAGAAGAATATTACTGGAATAAAATTACATGCTTTTATCAGAAAATTATATTGACATTCATCTGCAAACACAAATTCCCAGGAAAACAGATTGCCAATGAGTTGTTTTTCATTTTTTGGGTTTTTTTTTTTATTTGAGTTTGACTTTCATGCTCAGAAGTGGATTTGATTTTAAAAACTTCACATTCAGTGTACTTAAACATCTAGTTCTTCTTTGTATTTTTAAATTTAATTTAAAAAATTTATATTCTGTTTCTATATTTCAACAAAAGACTTTAAGAGGACTTTATTATAGGATGCCAGTTAAAACTTAATTAAATTCCCTTTAATGTTTTATATTGCATTTAAAATATGCTTGACTTCCTTTTAAAATACTATTTTGCAATTGTCTGCTATAACAAATACTCCTAAGTATGTAAATGTTCTAATAAGTTGAATAAATTAAGCTTTTAAGATGATAAATTTATCATATATTATAATACTAAATTTAAATTTCATAAGGCTTCAGCTTAAATTTCTAAGGTCATATCAGCTACTAAAATTTCAGGTTTTAATTGGGATTATAGTACTAATACATTACTATATGTGAATATTAAATGTTAGGGCTAAAATATACTTTCTTTCTGTAACAAAAATTATTAATTTTGTGATTCAGATTATCTTAAATACTTATGTACTTAATACTAAGTCTTCTCAAAATTAAGTGGTACTTCACTACTAAAGAAAGTATTATATCATCTAAATTAAAATTTTTGTTTGTAACCTAGGCTGGCTGAGATTTTACATACACAGCCACAGCTGTAGACCAAGATATTTACTGCAGTGCTGTCTGAGATGTTAAAAGAAAATACCAAGCACTATTAATTATTCAGAATATAGAGGTGATATCCTACTTCTCAGACCACATATAATTCATATCCCCAGGTTCAAAATATTATGGTAAACTGAAGCAAACGGTTTATAAAGGTTCATGAGAAGTAATTGTTAAAATATCAGGAATCCTGCGAGCCAGGTGTTAACACAGCCATTATGTATTTATATGTACTTACAATTGCATCAATTATGTTTAAAACAAAGGCAATAAATACTCTAAACTCATCGCTGATTGTTTCCCTACATTTCATTATTATACTTGATCTTAGCCAAAGGCTGAGAAGTGATCTACATTTTATTATTATCTATTTTTTGAGGTTATTTGTGTTTGTTACATACATATGCTAGAAATACTTTATAACAATGTGCTGCTGTGCATCTCTTTCCAACTCCACATTCAGTGACATCACTCTGGTAGTGAGAAGTCCATCGTGGTAAAAGAAATTATACCACAGAAATTGGCAAATGCAGTAAATCAGGGTTCTGGCCACCTTTGAATGTTCTGTCTGCTAAACATTCATCGGTACACCAGCAGTTATGTCATTACCTAATTCTCTGTCTGCACTCCCCTCCAGGATACCCTATTACTTGTTCGGATTTTACATTTGTTTATCTCTTGAAATATTTAAAGATCTTCCATATAGTCCCAAAGTGTGTACCTGTCACATTTTTTCTATTTAGTAGGTTCACATAGGTCACATAATAAATTTATATCTCAAAGAAACTCTTTGACATGTCTATATGATCATACGTTTCAGATCTGCTGCCACTGATTTCAAAGGGGTATAAAAGAAAGGCATTTTTTACTTATTTCATTGAAGCCTGTTGCCTTATTTTTTTGTCTGTTTATTTATAGAGACAGAGTCTTGCTCTGTCACTCAGGTTGTAGTGCAGTGGTGTGATCACGGCTCAGTGCAGCCTTAACCTCCTGGGCTCAAAAAATCCTCCTGCCTCCAGACTCTCGAGTAGCTGGGACTTATAGGCATGCCCCACCATGCCCAGCTAATTTTTAAATTTTATATCAAGATGGAGTCTCAGTGTGTTGCCCACACTGGTCTTGAACTCCTGGCCTCAAGTGATCCTCCCTCCTCCCAAAATGCTGAGATTACAAGCAGGAGCCATCACCCCTAGCCTAGGCCTGTTGCCTGATTTCCTGAAGTACTAACTTTTTGTAGGCTTTGAACAGAGAATGTGTTCTAACTTGCATGGCTATGTTAAAATATCTAATCATTTAGTATTTCATAGCAGAGATAGATTGGTAGTTTGTTATTTTATCTCATCTTAGAAGTAAAGGTTTTGTACATCAATCATTAAAATCAATTTTCTTTTACATGTAAATGTATTATCAGGCTAATCCCAGAGGCAAAATCTATTTATGCTTTTCAACTGAATTCCAGACACTGATGAACCATGATATTATTTTCTAACTCTGCATATGAAAGTTTACCTTTTTAATTTGAGTTCACTAATATAATTAAATTGTGACAATTCAAACAAAGAGATGCCTTCCATTACTGAAGTTAATAAGATATAAAGAAGAGCTAGAACAAAGCATGAATCTGGACATATATAAGCCAGAATCTCTTCCAAGTTGGGAAAAACAAAGTGGAATAAACTCTTAAAGAAGAGTTTATTACAAGATTTAGAAATATACTGATTCTCTCATGCATGGAGAATCATTCTCTCATGCAGTATTGGTTTTTCTGTGTACCTTATGAAGATGCAGCTATTCATTTTTAGTCACACCTATTTTCAATATATTAGAATCTCTGTAAGGTAAAAAAGGGCTGATGATGTTACAAATTGCAGAGGCCTAAGGCAGGAATGACTCTGTTCTCCAACCTTCCACTGCCTGTCATCCTGCTGCCTAGCTAACTATAGCTCTTAGCAGTTATGTCACTTTGGTATTTAAGAAGGAGAAGATAGAAGTGGTATAAAATTAATGGAAGATAAAAACTAAGAAAGGAAGGTAGGCCGTTAATATGCTGGCTAAGGCTCAGATCCATTCTCTGCCTTCATCTTCTTTATTTTGCAATACAACAATGACCCTGACAACTATATTTCTGAGGTTATTTTTTTCTACTGGCTTCCAGCTCATTTGTTCAATAGGAGATTGGAGGGCAAAAGGTAGAAATAATCCAAAACATTTTGTCCCTTTTTTTTCTCATCCAAATAGGCACAGGGGTCATCTCAAGCAATGATGACATTTCTTCCATGATTTCAAAATCCTGGTAAGCAGTGACCGTCATGATTCTAGTTTCTGCCAGAAGACTCAGTTCTGGGCTCTGATAACATGACTTTTTCTCTGGATCTCTCTAGCCATTGGGATAGTAGTGCCTTCTGCTGCCGTGAGTCTCTGGGTTGCCTCACTACCAAGCTCTTCCATCATCTGTATGACCAACAATCTGCATTAGATTCCTCCTCCCTGAAAGTCCCAAAATGATCCCAACTGGATCACAACTTACACAGAAGTGAAGACTCGACCACAGCTTACATAGAACTGAAAGTGGGAGAAACAAGAATGAGTCAGTTATTTTATTTTCTAGATAATTAATGTTCCTGCCATTACAGATGTGGAAAGAGGCAGAAGAAACAAAACAAGAACAGGAACAAACACTTACTGAGCACCTTTGATGTGCAAGTATTTTATTTTCATTTCATCTTCACAGATGAGAAAACTGAAGCTTAGAAGGATTAGGTGTTTATTGAAGATCGCATTATTAACATGTGGTTGAACAGAAATTTGGACTCAAGACTTGACTCCACAGCTTTTCTACTGGAGTAAGCTTCCTCTCTAGCTGACATGAGATTACATTCAGAAATAGTTCTTGAAGGGTTGATGGGACTGAGATAAAAGTCTTAAATGTCAAATAACCTGAGAGATCAAGGTTAATATCATGACCACACCAAGTTTAGTTCAAGGTATCTGTTATTTTCATTTTTTTAAGAAACAGGGTCTCTCTCTGTCACCCAGACTAGGTGGCATGGTCATAACTTATTGCAACCTCAAACCTCTGGGCTCAAGCTTCCCGCCTCTGCCTCCCCCATAGCTGGGACATGCAACAAAACTACTAAATCTTTAAACATTGCTTTTTTTTTTTTTTTTTTTCTCAGCCTATAGACTGTTAGGATTTGTGAGGGCTAATGGAGAAGCGTTCCTGGGGATCAAAGGTATTCATTAAAGAAATCTAGGGGTTTAGGGGTTTTTTGTGTGTGGAATTCAGGGTCCCCTTATTTGGAAGGGTAATTTACTTGGGAATTTTTTATTCTCCTTCCCCCATGGCAAAGATTTATCAACACTTATATTTTATGGAGATAGCCTCTGTAATCCTCCCCCAAAAACGCTCTTGGGAAGGGGAGACAGAAAGGCTTCCTTAGGTGTTCTCATCCACTCCCATGATGTTCTCCAAAACCTGGTTACTTCCAAATGCTGCTTTCTCTTGAGATATAGACCTGCACATTCACGTGTTTTCTGGACCTATGTGGGCATCCTCATACAAGTCTGATTTGATATGTTTAAAATTCCCTATATTTCCCATCAAGCTCTTCCTTCTATATTCCTAATTTACTAGAGTTAATGGCCCAAGAATGCAACCCTTCCACCACTGACTGCCTCAGCCAATCCTTCTACACCTCACCTTCTTTCTTAGGCACCCCATTGAACCAGGCTCCAGATCCTGTTAAAATCAACTTTCTAAGTCCCTCCCGAATCAATCTTAATTTACTCAATTCGTTTGAGAGTTGACTGGACAGTATCAGATCTGGTGCTCTGTGCTGGAACATTGAAATGAATCAGGTGGGCCAAATGAGATACTGCCTAACTCTTCCTTTGCTCTTTTTCATTAAGTGTCAGGTCCTTGCTCACCTGAATCACATTAACTTTTTTTTACTGTTTGGGCTGTTTCCATCTTGTTCCCCACTCCTGTCTCCTATGCTCCCAGAATAAATTTTAGGAATCTGAAATACTATGTCACTTTTCCTCCTTGAAATTTTTCAGTACTTTAGCATAGTTTTCAAATGCAGCCTAAAAGTGATGGGTTGCACAATTCATGTCTTACGGCCTTTACCTGTAATACTTCAGACTTGCACACCCACGTCTGTGAACTCTTTCATCCTCCAGGCTTCTGTACATGCTATTCCCACTGCTTGTAACACTCTTCCCCATTGCATACTTCTGTTTACCCCCCACTCATCTTTCAAACCCAATAAAAACAAATTTCTTCTCTGGAATCTATTCACTGAGTCCAGCCCATGCCTGGGGCTTCTTCCTCATGATTCCTGCTATGAGTTCCCACAACACCCAGTACATACCTTTATCATAAAATCACAGCACTTATCACCCTAACAGGTAAATGCACTGTCTCCTCCACTCCACGGTGACTTCCTTGACAGTGGGGTAGGGGGGCAGGTGGCTCGGGTTCACTCTGTGTCTCCAATGCCAGGACCTGGATGTGGCACACAGCAGATGCTCAGTACATAGAAGAATGGGTAAATGTGTATTTTGGAACCGTGAGGTAATATACAGTCTTCCACTGTGAAACTCAAAAGAAAGGAACATTTTTTTCCCACTATTTGGAAACTATTGTTTCTTCTCTGCTCATAAAAATACAATTGAATTCTACCTTTGCACACCCAGTTGTTAATTATTCAGTTTTCTTCAGCTATAAGCCATTTAAAGAAAACTGAATTTGTATACATGGCCAGAGAACTCCAGCCAGCAGGAGTTAATCTAGGACTTGTGAAATACTCATAACATATTCCCTGGATTTGGCTTTTATTAATACAATATACCAAGTGAAGTTTTAACAACTTTAGAAAAATGTAAAAGTGCAACTAACATCTCTATACTATCCTGTACAGGATCACAATGTAAATACAGCCTTTACAAGCCAAAGCACTTCTTTTCATAGGACAGTATTTTTCTTATAGTGGGATTACAACTGAACAAAAAATATTTACATCTTATGCAGATCCCTGTAAGTTCAAAGTAACAGGATAGGCAGCTTTCTTTCACTACACCTGTCAAAGAGTAGATCACACTGAAAAAGAAAACCTCAGATTTACCTCTTAGGTAACTTAACAGTTTAAAAGATGGGCCCCAAACTGTAAGTTGGTTCCCATACCACTCCTCAACTACCATGCACCAGAAGGAATATAAAATGACTTATTCACAAAGTATTTCTCACTACTGGAATTAAGTGCTAGTACTGCCAGCGGCACTGGAAGTGTTTAGGCAGGTTTATGCTGAGTAACATGTTTAGCTGGTGCATGCATTCTAATTCAGAGTTTTGCCCATATTAAGATAAACTTCCTGTACCTATTGACACTTAATAACAGCCATCTGTTTACTCTGGCTTTACCTCCAAGCTAAACAAGTTTTGAAGAAATACTTCAGAGAGAATTGGATTTGAATTTTGTAGGAGGCTTATATTTTGGTTGTAACTAGAATGGTGTTCTTAAGCTAAATCTACCCTGAAAGTTTATGACAGTACTTCAGGTATTAGACATCCTAGAAACTAGTTAGAAAAAATTAAAGATCTAAATTTCTAGTATGCTTCTATACTCAATGGCTTCTTGGCACTGCTTAGCATGACCTTATCAAAAAATGTCACAATATGGTGATGAGTTCTACTAAAGACAGGAGACCATTATTTCTGCTTTTTCATACTCTTTATTGCCAACAGTTTAAAATGATCAACATAAAAAAAAGACATTTTGATAATAAATACTGCTCTTTGGGCTGTAATAAATAAAAAGTTTATTAACAAGGAATGCACTTTTCCAGCCACAAGTATCTTCAAAAATTAATGAAAAAAAAAATTATATATGGCCATAGTTCACAGTTATGCAGCCAAAAGCTGCTCCAATTACAGCCTTTAAACAACATGGGAGCTTCCTCCCTTCTCCCTCCCCTTCAGGAAGTATATTCACAGTTCCAAGTCCTCTGGCTGAAATGCTCTCAACAGAGAGAATTTAAGAATCAATGCACCTTTCTGCAAAATTTTCTTAAAAATCCTTTTAAAACAGGTATCTCAAGGAAAACTGCATTCTGGTTCACTCTTGGATTATCCAAAGTCAAGAACTGGATGCCTTGGCCTGTTCTGGTTCCACCCAGTCCAGCAGGCCACAGAGGGATTGTTTTCGTACCACCACATGTCCATCTTCTTCAACATGCTCTAGATCATTCTACTGGCTTCCCTGTAGATCTCACAGTGGAAAAGAGGAGTCCCATAGGGTCCGTTCAAAAAGTCTTTTAGTTACATCTCTGTAAGAGCATGTTCAGGGCATATTCCATTCGATTTTTTAATTCTAACGAACAGCCAGACATTAGCAGAGTTGTCAATCTGAAAGTTGTAGATATCCTATCCTCATTAATGTAAGTGAGAAGGTATTCTTCATTTTGGCTACAGATGATTATTTTTGTATGATCATGGTAGAAATTCACCTTAAAAAATAAACACAGACATTAGATCTCTCGAAATAGTCAAGAATTAGAAAAGTTCAGTCAATTACTAAACTGCCTAGGTACAAATCTTTCTGTTTAGGACCTAAACATGCACTGTCCTGCAGAGTTCACTTACCTGAAAGGTGCCATCATTAAAGAGCATCATCAGGGCCTTATCAGATTTTAGCCACTGAAGGAGGTAGAGCCGAGGTCTTCGAATATCAGTAACACTAGGCAGATCTCCACCCTGGAAGAGATGAGGAGAGTGAGTTAGTGCCTACAAAGATTTTGCAGGATGTACTCTACTCTTATTCTAAGAAAATCCTCTCAAACTTAAGCAAGCATCAGAATGGCCTTGAAAATCCCTGCCTCCACCTCCCAGAGATACTGATTCAGTAAATCAGGGGAAGGACAGGCGAATCGGTTCTAACAAGCTTCAAAGTGATGCAGATGCTACTGGTTTGTAGACTACCCTTCAAATGTCGCCACTCTAAAGCCACAAAACTTACATCCATGAGGTTCTCCTCCATGTAATGAGAAAAGTATTTCAGCACCGTCACTTGACTAATAAATTGCTCAGGAGCATCTGTTGCTGAGAAAACTGAGCACTGGCCAAGCTCTGCGTAATAGTGAACTGTTCTATAAAAACAGGAACGACAGGGAGAGAAGAGGAAAAAAAAATAGAAGCAGTTAATCACTGTTTTTAGATTTCTTTCGTCCAAGACTAGAGAACTGACAGGATTTCATTAATCAAGACACTTACTTTTTGTCTGGAAGGAGGCTCATGTGAGCACCATTGTTGAAAAGGACACCCACGGTGTGGTCTGAGAGCTGGTACCCAAAGCCGTATTTGTTAGAGTAATCAACCCATTTGGTGACCCATTGAAAGGATGTGCTCAGCTGCTCTTTGGGAATGCAGTCAGCTTCCGGCATGTTTTCCAGACATCCCCGAAGAACTCTTGCCACTGTGTCTGCAACACTTCCCATAGTGCTGTCTTCAAGGCCTAAGAAAGTCAGACAGAAATGTTTTAAGGCAAACAATATTTTAGCAATAAAACCTCAGGCTTTGGTAGATATTAAGTTTCACTCCATTAATTCTAAAGATGTAGAACTTAGCATTATTTTCCAGTTCCTATAACCTTGCTAATTCTATGTTAAATTTAGCTACAATGTAAATTGACTTAAATTATTATGTATTTAGCACTGGCATTTAGAGTTTCATTATTTAAAATAAGATTGACAATGACTTACATTCACTGCTGCTGCTGCAGCTGCCAAGAGTCCCTCTGACTATCATCCGAATAGCATCCCCAATCTGCTGCTTGTTTTCTCCTGCGGGTGTTCCAGACCTGACAACTGTGGTCGTAGGTGGCTGCAGCTCCTAGGAAGAGAGAAAATTTATGCAATGAGTCAAGCATCTAAATTAATTTAAGGTTGAGAATTCCAGATTAAGATGAGAGTGAGGCAGCTGCTGTGAAAGCTTATGAAAAAGCAATGGACGTAAGCCAGATAAAAGATAACACAGTAACTTGCGTGCACTATAAAACTAAAAGACAGTAACTTCCCTTTCAAAGGGTTTGAAGACAAACTTTAGGTAAATATGGCCATGATAATTTGAACCATGATAATCATAGTTCAAGTGCTAATCCATAAAGAGTGGAAATAATGTAAAGCATGAATATCTACTTTACTCTTCCCCAACACACCTCATCTGTCCTGTGTTTGCTGGGTTGCTGAGTTATCGAAGTCTTTTTCAAATCATGCCTAAGCTTGTAGATGTCTTCATCTTCTTTAGACACTCGATCTGTATCAAGGAATAAAATTACAAACATTAGTCTATGTTAACAAGGTAGGAAAAGGGTTAGCCACATTTCCTCCTCCTTGCATTATTCACCAGCTTATGAGCATCCAAGGCAAAATAGCATTTTACCTTTGCCATTAGCTGCAACTACCCCAAAAGCCCCTCTTTAATGTTTGCAAAATGAAAAGCTATCAATCACAATTCAAGGTATGGATTTATTATGCTATAAGTATCGACATTTAAGAATATGTGTATCTGGCTAAGTTATATTAATATAAAATTCCGTTTTAACTAATTTACAGAATTTAAATATGATATTTGGTACGAAAAAGGAAAAGAAGTCTTATTAACTTACTATGTGTGTCAATATATCTTGCTTTGTCTTTTTTGCCACCAAAAAGAGCAGCAGCTGCTTTCTTAAAGAAATTCTTAGCTGGGCTTGATAAGTGGAAATCTGGAACTGTATGACAACAGCTAGAAGACAGTCTGTCCGGAGTGAAGCCCTGTGGAATATTAGAAAAGGCCTTCAGTAACCTGCCAGGTAACTGAGACCAATAGCATGGAATTAAAAAAAAAAGAAGATAGCAACCAACCTGCAAAAAAAAGTCATGTCGAATGATGTCATCCAAACTGGGACGATCCTCTGGGTTTTTGGACAACATACTAGCTATTAACTGCTTGGCAGGAGCCAGCAATGAGGACGGCATTGTATACCTTGCTTCTCTTATGCACCTATAAGTTTCTTTGAGATTTGTAGTTTCAAATGGGGGTCTCCCTAGTAACATTGTATACCTGTGTGCAAAGAAACACATCTTTAGCAATGGTCATAAAGCAACTCTTTTCAGGTGTTAACATCTAAATCTGAATTTGCTTTTTATTATTCTGCTGTATTTACTTACATTACACAGCCCAAGGCCCAAATGTCTGATTCACAGCCGTGTCCTTGTTTGTTGAGGACTTCAGGAGAGAGATAATTTGGGGTACCACATATCGTTCTGGAAAGACAAAAATTGAGATCTTGTTAGGAACTATTCCACTATTTAAATTTAGTTCACTTGATGTGACTTGATGGGAAACAAAATCTTAACATCTATGTGAATTTCTATTTGGAAACATTTGACTTTTAGCATTTGAACAATTGAGGTCTGGCCAAGTGAGTTTTGGTAATTTTTTTACATGCACACACAGTGTTTTAGCCCACAGAACAAAGTGTTGTTAACCAACTAAAACCAGGGTCATCGTGGCATTTTATACATTTCAGGCCCAGAAAAGACTTCGCTTACTGCTTTCATAATCAGTTTAGAGGCACAGGGGGCTCTGTCTAGTACACAGTGGGCATTTAGTATTTCTTTTACATTGCTATGGTTTATAGATTTTATCACCTGACCTCCGAAACATCAACTGCAAAATAATGAAGGCATATTTCGTTTCCACAAAACCCTCCTAGAATGCATCTTTCTGACTCTTACCTCCTTCTGTGTTCCAAGGGTTCTAGCCTGGCTGCCAAACCGAAGTCCCCAACTTTCAGTTCCATGGCTTCATTAATAAAAAAGTTCCCTAGGTGATAAACAAAACAAAAAGTGAATCCCTTTGAAAATGCATTCTAACCAAGTACACACACATCCACTTTGGACCCAGGCAGCCAATTGTTACATCAAAGTCACCCATTCAAAAGCTAAATTGCAGAAGCTAGATCCCAATTAAGAACGTTAATATGTTTTAAAAAAAAGGAGAGAGAAAAAAGAACTATCTCTAACACAAAACTCAGCATTTGGTGTCAAGGACTCACCTAGTTTGAGATCTCTGTGCAAGATTTCTTGTTCATGAAGGTATTTCAGTCCAGACACAATCTGCCTGAGGTAGTATCGGACTTCCGGCTCTGTCAACACCTTTCTTGCTTTCAAAATATGAGCCATTGACTAGGGAGAGGAGAAGGAAAAAAGAGAAGCTGTCAAACAGTTATCAAAATCACTGGTTTCCCTTTGCAGAATGAGCAATGAAAGTTAACATTGCAGTATGAGTACTGCCACAGCTAAAATCCCAGATAAAACACTCTTTGAATGCCATGTTAATTCAGGGTAAGTAAATGTTCTCAAATAGGAGTTGACACTTACCCTTCTACTGCAGTATTCCAAGAGAATGTAAATGTTTTCTTTGTCCTCAAAGTAGTGGTAAAACTGCACTACATGTTTATGATGAAGAATTCGGTGAAGCTCTATTTCTTTGTCAATCTACATGAAAAAGCAAGGTAGGGCTTGTTAGCCTCCAGTCACCTCGGAAAAGCCAGTGATTACACAGGCAGAAGACATTTTCCTAACAGAGAAGGGCCATCCGTGCACACAAAGAAAATACTTTACTCAAGAGTCATACACACCTTTTCCCTTTGATGAGGTTTAGCTACCCTGCTGTGAGGAATAATTTTTGCGGCGTAGACTTTGTTATTTGTCAAATCTGTCATCTCGTAACATTTTGCAAAGCCACCCTGAAAGGAAACAAAGCCGAGACGGAATTGAGTATGGCACAAAAATGGACGGCAGATATTTTAAATAAATAAATAAATAAATGGGAAGAGAGAAAAGCAAAAAAAAAAAAAGAGGAATGGAGGAGAGTGGATAGAGGGATGCATTCTACTCCGTTAAAGCTCCCTCATGAAGAGAAACGCATTGCTGGAAACAGCAAGTTCAAACAGTTTCTCTTCTTCCTTTACAAACGGGAGATTTATGGAGGGGGTCGGAGCGGGGAGACATAAAAAATAATGTCTGATGAGACTTGTCAGGAAAATTCTCTGGGAGCAGGTGGAGGGAGAAAGGTCTGAAATAGAAAGCCCTCGCTTCTTTCAAGATGCACTTCTCTGGGCTGCGGGAGGCACACAGTTCTGAGGCTAAGAATGCAAAGCTGAGATTGCCGGCGCACAAAAGCCACAGGACAGGTGAGGAGCCCACCTCGCGCTGGGATCGGACCCCCGAGAAACGGAAGAGGCGGGCGCGGGACCCCGCAGACCCGCCCGGCTCGGGGTTGCCCGGGCAGACCTCCCGCCCTCCCCGCGCCCTCCGCTCGTCACCTTTCCCAGCACTTTGCCCCGGCAGTAGCGCTTTCCCGTCGTGGGGTCGACGATAATCCGCGAGATCTCGGGCCCCGAGTGCGAGTGGTGGTGATGGTGGTGAGGGGCCGCCGGCGGCACCTGCGCCTGGGACTGCGACGCCTGCGATTCCTCGGGGGGCTGAGGCGGCCGCTTCTTCTTCGAGTCCCCTCCGCAACCCTTGCCCAGCGCCTGCTCGCACATTTTGGTGCTGGCGGCCGGCTGGTAGGTGATAGTCCGCAAAAGCTCCATGGTCGCCTAGCCGTCCCGCACTGCCCACTGCCGCCCCCTCCCTAGGCGCGGTCACACGTCCAAGCCGGCCGTGGCCCTCGCACCCCGGCCTCTGCTGCCGACGCGCACCCAACACCCGGCTCCACTTGTGCGAGTGAGAGCGCGCGGAGAAGTCTTATATACCGGCCGGCGACAAGGGGGCGGAGACTCGAAACGCGACACTACGTCACGGCCGACGCCCCGCCCCACGGCCGCCCTGAGCGCGCAGGGCTGAGCAGCCGGTCTTGTCCCGCCACCCGGGTCCCGCTTCCGAACAGAGCCGCCCGCCTTGAACTCCGGCCGCTGAGAGTTCTCGCGGCCACGAGGAGGCCATCAGGGGCGTCCGTGGGCCCTGCCGCCCGTTCTTCGAAGGCTCCGAGCCTCAGCGTGGAAAACAGAAACCCGAGGTCAAGCGACAGGCCCCACCCCCGCCCCAGCCGCCGGGTGGCGAGGCAGTGCAGTGACCCGAGCGCATTGGGCGCGGGTGCAGACGCAGCCCTTCCCCCGCGCAGCCCTTCCCCCGCACAGCCCTTCCCGGCCGACCCGCCCCGGCGCCCTCTGTGTCTAGGTGTCAGGGTGCCCGGAGCCCGCCGCACGGGCACGCGAAGCCTCCCCCCGGCGGTGTGACAGGACTCGTCGGCCGCTGCCCTGCGGTGCCTACCCGGGCTGTGACGAGCTCGCTCATGTCTAGCAGGGGCAGCGCCGAGAGGTCGTGCCGGGGGAAAGGCCGGGGTTCGTGGAGCCGGGCATTCGAGCCCATCGCAGCATCACGCTGGGGCAGACTCCCGCCCGCAGGCCTGGATCCCTGGCCGATCGGCCCACCGTGCCAGGATACCACTCGAGGCCCATATGACCCCCGCCCATCCCCCTAGAACTAGCCTCTGTCCGAGGTCAGGCCCTGGACCCTGGAGAGCGAGGTCGGCGCCCAGGCAAGGCGTCCTCCGCCGGTGGCCCGAAGATTGGAAAGCAAGGTCGCCATCTTGTGGAATATTCCGGAAGAGCCGTTAGGTGTCGGAGCGAGCAGCACTTGAGGACTGTGGGCCTTTGACAGCTACTGGCATTAAAAATCGATGCCGATTAAGAGTTTGGAATCAGAGTCATCTATGACTTCTTCCGAATGCATCTGTTGAGATGCCTCATGAGCTGCCCCGGCGCATGAAGAGTCAATCCAAGACTTCCTGGGATAGGGGGATTGGGAGGATGAAGAGAGGAGCATAGGCCAGTGAGTGCGAACATGGCTTAGTTTCCTATTTCCAGATTTACTGTGCAGTTTTACTAACCTAGGAGCACGTTTCATTTTTCTTGCTCTAATTTCGATAGTGTAACATTTATTGAGGACTGTGCAGTATTTAGAAATGCCTTATTTAAACCTGCAACAATTCTGAGTGAGAAATGTTGTAAGGAAGGAAAAATAATTTTCTACCTTTCAAAGTTTTGGCCTGGGTCCCTGTAACCAGACAGATTAACAAGAAAACAAGGAAGTCTATTAACATGTATGTCTCCTATATACATGGGAGATAACCCATGAAATGGCTGAAAATCGGGCTGAAAATCAGGCTTAAATACCATCTTTAGCTAAACCAAAAGAAAAGTGTATGGAGTGGGCAAGTTAAGGAAGCATGACCAGGAAATGCATAGTAAATAGGAGTGGGGTTTTTTATTTCTTCACTGATAAGAGTTTTTCATGATTTAGAGTCAAACTTTTCTTCCTGGTACAGAGAAGACACTCTTAGAAATGGAGTTTTATGGGTTTTTGTTTTGTTTTGTTTTAGTAAATGTAAGTTTCCCTTACAAAAGGATAATATGCCATTTTTAGAGCATCTCCTGGGTCGGCTAGTTCTCAAAATAATTATCTCTAAATAATCCTTATCCCAGAGCCATATTTGGGGTGGCAGGTTCTGGTCTCCTACATTATTATTCCCATTTTATAGATGAGACTTGGAGAATTTAACTGTATTTTTAGTAGATCATCGAAGTTAGGTTAATTAGCACACTCGAGTCTTTTTATCTATGTTAACAAGATATGGTAAACAGTTTTTAGAAGCGAAATTCCAGAGACATTTGGAATATCAGATTATTGAATCCCTGGAAGGTATGTACAAAAAGGGTTGCTTCAGTCCACTATCAAATTTAGGTGTGTGTGGTATCAACATTAATCAAACATTTACAAACATACTGTGTCTCAGATACTTCCAACATAATGTGGAAAAGAGGCTCATTGCCGTTACAGAGGAGAAAGGGAAAGTCTTTGCTATTATAGAGAAAGGGAAAGTGCTTTCTGTGGCTTCTGTTTTTAATTCTTTAAAGAGTACAGGGCAAGTCCAGGCATGTTTCTCATAAGTGACAATAGACTTTAATCCCAAGACTGTCAGGGATGGAGTAAGAGGTGAGGCTTAGGGGTGGGAATTCAGAATTACGTAATCATCCTCTTTATTCATAAACCTAGGGGTGACCTTTGCTTCCTAGATTTATGCAAACCTACTTTCTAAGATTTTGAAGGCTTTCAGTTTTAGAAAATATTACTAGAATTTCTCAAAGCTAGTTTTACAAACCATGTCT
>CAUYQU010080120.1:0-46405 GCA_963574635.1 Cheracebus regulus
GTTGGGGGGTGCCAAGGGAGGGATAGCAGGGTGGTGGGGAGGTCAGGGAGGGATAACATGGGGAGAAATGCCAGATGTAGGTGATGGGGGGATGGAGGCAGCAAACCACATTGCCATGTGTGTACCTATGCAACAATCCTGCATGATGTGCACATATACCCCAGAACTTAAAGTACAATAAAAAAAAAATGAATTATTGTCAATCCTTTTCAAAATCTTCCAAGAAACTGAAAAGGAGAGAGTACTTCCAAACTCATTTTATAAGGCCAGCATTACTCTGATACCAAAGCCAGACAAATATATTGAGAAAATGACAAGCCAAAAATCCATGATGAATACCGATGCAAAAATCCTTAAGAAAATACTAGTAAACTCATATCTGGGGAACACACATGCTACCACCACCAGGTTGGAAAAAAAAACCCAACCTAGCCTACTGGACAATGAGAAACCACGTACACCCCAGCCAACAGCCAGAACCAAATGCAAGATACAAGAGTGAGGCTACATCAGACCATCCAGTTTTAATCAAGCTATCAGATGACTATAACTGCAGGAGTGACCCCAGGTGAGAAAAAATAAGTGCCAGTTAAGTTCAGTCAAAATTATATGATCATGAGAAAATAAATGATTGTTGCATTACAATTTGGGAATAATTTGTTACAAAGCAATAAATACTTAATAATGCATACCTTCTTGTTCTGCTTTTTGATCTAGACCTCTGAACTCTATACGATTTCCCTCGCCCCCTTGAACGACTCCGACTTCGCTTCCTTCTAGAGCCATAAGAAGAGCTACTGCTTGATCGATGCCTGCGTCTGAAATAAAACATAATCAAAGATCATTGCTATAAAAATTTTTATTATGAGCATTAAGGAAAAACCTTCTAGATGTTAAAGAATAATCTCATTTTTACTGTCTCACTATTTCCCAGAAGCAAATAAAGATAATTTAAAATGTTATTTATCTTGAACAGTCAGATGACTGATACATAACTTAGTGATTGGATCAGCTACTAATTAAGGTATTATGAGTCTTAGAATCTTTCTTCCAAATATCATCAGATTATACAGTATGAAAACTAAACCAAGGCCAGGCTCAATAGCTCATAATTCCAACACGGGAGGACAAGGCAGGAGAATCACTGAAGGCCAGGAATTCAATACCAGCTTGAGTAACACAGCAAGACGCAGTCTGTAAAAAATAAAAATAAAAAACTTAGCCAGACATGGTGGCACATAACTATAGTTCCAGCTATTCAGGAAGCTCAGGTGGGAGGATCCCTTGAGTCCAAGAGTTATAACTGCACCACTGCATTCCAGCCTGACTGACAGCAAGATCCTGTCTCTAAAAAAAATTAAATTTAAAAAGAAAACCATACCAGTTTATAACTGTTTGCCTACTAAGAATAGACAAAGGTTGAAGACATTAAACCCATGGACTGGACCTGGTGGATTAAAAAAAACAACTCTGGGTTGGGACTTAACTTTCATAAATATATACCTAGTAAAAGAAAAATGTTTTTCTCTAGCAAAATTAAAAATACAAAAACATAAATGTTAAAGAATGTTATTCTCATTATTGTATAAATAACAATTATGAAAATCACCTTCTATCATAAGAATGTGAGCGAGGCTGAAGATCTCTGGACCAAGATCTTGACTTTGATCTTGATTTCCTTCCTCCTTTCTTTCGGCTGTATGTTCTACTATCTGAAGAACTGCTTGAGGAGGACCGTCTACGGTGTTTCTTTTTTCTCTTGCTTCTGCTTTCTTCTTCGGTATCTGACGACCGACGTCCCATTTCTATAAGCTTAAATTAGAAGAATATTATTTCTAACACGGTGGCACAATGGATGAAATGCAATTAATTAATTTATTTTATTTCATTTATTTATTTTCTTTTAGAGACGAGGTCTCCCTCTGTATCCCAGGCTGGAGTGCAGTGGTACAATCATAGCTCACTGTAACCTGGAAGTCCTGGGCTCCAGTGATCCTCCCGCAGTGCTGGGACTACAGGCATGAGCCGCTGTTTCTTGCCTCAATTTACTACTTTTTATAAAACTTTGTAAAATTTTTAAAACGCTTAAAGTAAAATTGTTTATGTGCCTGGCTTCTTGACAAGACATGAGAACAGTTCTTTATACCAATTATCTGATATTTTAAGTTACATTTCTCATTAATTATATGACATCTTCTTTAGCAATCAACCAACTATTCCTTTATTCTCACATTCTCTGATGACGAAAGATATTTTACTGTCTTAGAGTTGCATTTTTCTAACAGAAAATTCTAAAATTTTGAACAGATAAAACCTCATTAATCATCAGCAAAGTACAAACTGAAACAATGAACTATAATCATTTCACTTGTGAAACTTAGGGGAGAAAATATAAAGTACTAAAGTTAATAAAGTTATTGTGAAATCAGCTCTTCACACACTGCTAGTACCTATATAAGGTGGTAGAATAATCTTTTTAGAAAGCAATAAAACAATAATTTAAATTAAATATATATAATAGATATCCATTATGCATATAATAGATATTATATATAGTAGATATCTACACATGTATGTATATTGTACACACCCACATATATTTATATCCATGTTAAGAAATATGTACACAATTGAGTGATAATAATTTAAAAATGTTGATGCTTTTTTGACAGAGAAGTCTTACTTCTACAAATATATCTAAAAAAAAAATTCTAAAGGATATATTCATGAAAACATTCATCACAGCATTATTATAATGGTATCCACTGAGATAATTTTTTTAAATGTGCTTATGAAAATTAATATTTAAGTGATGAATAAAATATAATTTTTTCAAACTATTTCTATATAGTTATGGCAACATGAACGTTTAGTGTACAATGGGGAAAAAAAATAGAACCTAAGCCTTTCATATTTAGGAATTAACTTAGCTGATAAGAAGCTTAGTTGTTTTACTTTAATCTTTAGATTCCCCCATGCAATACTTTATTAAAATAGTTATTAGTTATCTTTCAAAGTCATACAAAAACAAGATTCACTGTAATCACTTAGATCAGATAAATAAAAGTTCACGTCACCTTTAATATTTATTCAAAATAAGTTAAATACTATCATTATAAACAAAGTATTATGTTAATGCAAAAGTAATTGTGGCTCTTGCCATTACTTTTAATGTAACATTAATTATTACTAAATATATTAATATAAATATGATTTAATTAACATGCATTAATATATTTAATAACATATTAGTAATATTAATATTATAATTAGTATTAAATATATTTATATATTGATGTATTTAATAATAATAAATATATTACATTAAAAGTAATGGCAAGAGCCACAATTACTTTTGTGCCAACTTATAATATGTTAAATTACTGCTTTGCTTTCAGAAGCATCAGGTGAGCCAGCCCCTCCCTGAATCCAATGCAATACCAGTTGAAAAAAATCTATTAGGACTCCAATCAAAACTTTAAGCTATTTACCCAGAGCCAGAATTAAGGATTTTAAATATAACTCTGAACCTCCAAGTTGTTCACATGTCTAAGATTTTTACAGTTTAACAAAATACTGGGAAGACTTGGTTTTGAAACTGTCAGTAAATCACTAACACATCTAAGCCAGTTTCCTCATTTAAAAAAATGAAACTACAATAGGTAAAAGATGACCATGATACTTTCCAGCTTTAAAAGAATATGATTATGAAAGTATACATATGTACATGTACCTAGGTACGTAAATACAAACATGTATTATTACAAATACAGACATACATAAGATATGTCTGTACATACATATATATTCAAATGTGTATATAAATATCTATCTATACATAAAATATATACACATATCCATTATGATATCCACATGTGTATGTGTATATTACACACACACATATATTTATATCCATGTTAAGAAATATGTACACAATTAAGTGATAATAATTAATTTTTTTCATTTCTTGGCTTTTAATTCATTTCTTGTTTTTACCTTTAATCATTTAAGAATGTCCTTTACACACAACCATTTAAATTAAGATGACTTTTTACTATTTTATTATCTTGTTTAAAAAAATACCAACATAAGATTAAAGAAATTAAAAAGTATAAATTTGAAAGGACAGAGGCTAGAAAACAACAGAAACCGTAGATAAGATATGTCAACAAACTTTTGGCAAATGAAAAATACATGGATGATTAGAGCTAAGAAAGCTTATTATCAGGCAACTATAGAGAATTCCAACAAGAGAAAAGCAAATTCATACAGCAAAAATCAGAAAGGATCAGGAATTTAAGACACCAGATACCAGAGCAGGCACAATGAGGCACAAGGCTAAAAACAAAGAAATTGATTGAATTTATGTAGTATTCCTGAGTTCCTCCATTCTATCCAGCCAGGTGATACTCTTCTCCAATCCCCACAGGTGAGAGGTTTATTTTGGGGAAAAGTGAATCAAAGAAGCACCAGGTCCAAGGACAAAGTTAAAAAAGGCAGAGATGCCAAACTAAAAGTTAAAGAGATTAAGTTAAGTTCAATTCTATAATCAAATGGTAAAAGTCATAGCCCTCTGTGTGCTTGGATCCAATAATTCTGAAGTCAAGCATATCTCCTACAATGGCAATTAGAGGATTCTTGAATATCTGCAAAAACTGAACAACACCTAAGAAAAGATATACAAGTTTTTGAGGGTTCCCTAGAAAAAGGACCGGCCCCTACCCAATCACCCTACTGATTGACACCCTACTACTTGACAAGCCCAAGCCTTAAATACAGGTTACAGGTGTATTTACAACATTTTTCTATAAACATTTCTTTCTGTTAACTTTTTGCTAAATATGCAACAAAATATTACCAAACATGATGAAAGCCTTCACCATAAAAGACAGAAACCAAAACAGGAAGAAAATAAGCAACTGATAGTAAACCAGAACATACAGAAGAAAACTTTAAGAACAAAAATACAGTTACTATCCTCAGATATGAGATGACGATCCAGAAAACAAGAGTAGTAGGAACATTCGAAAAATAAGACAGAGAGCTTAAAATTTAAAGAAATGATAATTAAACACACACACACACACACACAGGCCAGGTGCCGTGGCTCACGCCTGTAATCCCAGCACTTTGCAAACTGAGGCAGACAGATTTCTTGAGCCCAGGAGTTTGAGACCAGCCTCTCACAACATGGTGAAAACTGGTTTTTCTACAAAAAAATACAAAAATTAGCTGGGCATGGTGGTGCACACCTGTAGTCCCAGCTACTCAGGAGGCTGAGGCATGAGGATCACCTGAGCCCAAGTGGGCCAGCCTACAGTGAGCCAATATTGCGCCACTGCACTCCAACCTGGGAGACAGAGCGAGACCTTGTCTCAAAAAAACTCACAGACAACAAAAACAATAAGGTTGGAAAAAAGGTTAAAGGACTCAAAAAAATAAAGAAAAACAGACAAACATTTTAAAAACAGAAGAGAATCTATCTGGAGGTCCAAAATGCAATTGATAAGCATTCTACAAAAAAATAACAGAGAAGCCCAGCATAATGGCATGGGACCTGTAGTCCCAGCTACTCTGAGGGCTGACTCGGGAGGACACCTTGATCCCAGGAGTTGCAGTGAGCTATAATCGCACCATTGCACCCGAGCCTGGGTGACAGAGTGAGATCCTGTCTTAAAATACAGAGAGAAAAGGGATGAAGGAAAATTATCCAAAAATTAAATTTCCAAGTCAGGCATGGTGGCTCACATTTATAATCCCAGCACTTTAGGAGGCCGAGGTGGGTGGATTGCTTGACCTTAGAGTTTGATACCAACTTGGGCAACATGGTGAAATCCGTCTCTACAAAAAATTAGCTGGGCGTGATGGCGCGCACGTGTAGTCCCAGCTACTTACCAGGGCTGAGGCAGGAGGAGCGCCTGAGCCCAGAAGTTCCAGGCTACAGTGAGCTAGGATCACCCTACTGCATTCTAGCCTGGGCGACGGAGTAAGTCCTTGTCTCAAAATTCCAGAATTGAAAGATGAATTGCCCTAAGTCCCTGAGACAATGATTTTTCTTAAAAGACATACACCCAGTATATCTCATAAAAACTTCAGACACCAGGAATATAGAGAAGATCCTAGAAATTTCTAAAGATAAACAGATATATACAGGTAGCACAATAAAAGGCATAGGGGTTTTTCACAACACAGAAAACAACGGAGACTTGCCTTTAAAATTCTGATAAAATGAATCTCAACCTCGACTCTATCCAGCCAGATCATTGCTCTACTATGAGATTAGAATAAAGACATTTTCAGATATGTAAGGTCTCAAAATTATACCCCACACTCTCCCCTTTTCATGAAATTGCTGGACAGTGTGTTCCATGAAAAGGAGGGTAAAACAACAGATTCAAATCTACAACCCAGATTCAAAATATAAGTAATCTTACACTGAAGATAAGTAAGACATACCAGACTGACAGCATATAAACAATACATCAATGAACAAGAGACAAAAATCCTTTCCCTATAGAAGCTTACATTCTACTACCAGCAATTTTCAAAATGAGGCCTGTAGACCCTTGGGGATCTCTACGCTTTCAGGGAACCCAAGAAGCCAAAATTATATTCACTGTAATATTGAAACTTTAGTTACCTTTTTCACTGTGCTGACTTTTGCACTGATGGTACAAAAGCAATAGTGGACAAAACTGCTGGCACCTTAGCACAAATCAAGGCAGTGGCACCAAATTATACTTAGTAGTCACTGTATTCTTCACTGACATACAGTCAGTTTTTAAAAAAAAAAAAAAAAAAAAAAAACAAGGAATTTCAATTAAGAATGTCCTCAGTCAGGCACGGTGGCTCACACCTGTAATCCCAGCACTTTGGGAGGCTGAGGCAGGCGGATCACCTGAGGTCGGGAGTTTGAGACCAGCCTGACCAACATTGAGAAATCCTGTCTCTACTAAAAATACAAAATTAGCCAGGCATAGTGGCATATGCCTATAATCCCAGCCACTCGGTGGCTGAAGCTGGAGAATCGCTTGAACCCCAGAGGCAGAGATTGCAATCAGCCGAGATCGCGCCCAGCCTGAGCAAGAAGAGCAAAACTCCATCTCAAAAAAATAAAAAAAAAGTCCTCGATAAAGCAGCAAAAATCATAAATTTTACTAAATTTCCACTCTTGAGTATACATCTTTTTAATATTGTTATGAAATGAGAGATACACATAACTTTTGCCATATATTTACAAATGATGATTATTTCACGAACGAGCATTTGTGTAACTGAATTGCAACTTAAGTTAGCTCCTTTTATTATGAAACATTATTTTGTTTTAAAAATTGGCTATAATTATGCAGAGTTGAGTATTTGGAAGACCTTTTCTCAAATATGAAGGGATGCTTTCATTTCAAGTAAAACAGTATTTGTTGCTGATAATAAAATTCAAGCTCGCAAGCAAAAATTCGAATTCTGGATAATTTATATTGCCACCACAAGAATGATAGCTTCTAAATACTTAAAAACTTCTAAGATCAATGGTGATAGTAACAAACATCAGTTTTTTATACATAATTAAGAGTGTCTACATTTAAAAGATATGCCTAACTCACTGAACCAATATTTTCCAATTGGCCAATGCAAGATGTCACAAAATCATGCATGGGTAAAAGACCCATTCAGAGTGTAATATTAAGTCAGACCAATAGATTTCAACATAATGGAGTACCGAAGGTCATGCACATGGTTTCGAAAACCATATTAAAACAGAACTTCAAGAAATTAACACTTATCAACTTCTGCTGTAATAAAAAAAAGACATAATTACCTGAAAAGGGTACTAAAACACTATCTTTTCCAACAACGTTTCTGTGTAAAGCCAGATTTTCTTCATAACTTTAATCAGAACGATTTATCTCAATGGATTGAATGAAGAAGCAGATACGAGAATCTAGCCATCTTCTACTAAACCAGATATTAGATATTTGCAAAAAAGGAAAATAATGCCACTTTTCCTACTGTTTGTTTTGAAAAACAGTCATTTTTCATATCAAATATATTAATTTATGTTATCATATTTTAGGTTTATTGTAATTTTAAGTGAATTCATAAAGATTTCAAATTTTTAATTAATAAGGTAAATATTTATAGATATAATCCAAATAAATAAAAGTTACTGGGGTGTTCAACAATGTTTCAGAGTGTAAAGAGACCCTAAGACTAAAAGTAATGTTTGAGAACTACTGCTCTAAGTTACCTATAATTATTCCCATTCTCTATTTCTGTCCTTCATCCTACATCTCTGAGGAAGGTACAAACAAGTAGAAAAAAGGAAGGGACACAGATCTATGCGTCTTGCGGTGACCAAAAAAAGGAGAACAGAAGGTGGGTATAAACTTTTTCTTTTTTCTAATTACAAACAATATAATTTATCCATAATAAAAGATCATAACTTATCCATAATTTTTTTTAAAAGTATAATTTATCCATACATTTAACACAGGTTAAGGAAAGATACAAAAATCCCTCCTTGGAACAAACCTCAAAATAATACAAGCCATTTATGACAGACCCACAGCTAATATCATACTGAATGAGAAAAAGCTGGAAGAATTCCCCATAAAAAACAGCGTCAGACAAGGATGTCCTCTCCCAGCACTTCTATTCAACATAGTATTGGAAACACTGGCCACAGCAATCAGGCAAAAGAAAGAAATAAAGGGTATTAGAATAGGAAGAGAGGAAGTCATATTGCTTTTGTTTGCAGATGACAGCATCCTATATCTAGAAAACCCCAACATCTCAGCCCAAAAGCTTAAGCTGATAAGCAACTTCAGCAAAGTCTCGGGATACAAAATCAATGTGCAAAAATCACTAGCATTCCTATACACCAATAACAGACAAGCAGAGAGCCAAATCATGAATGAACTCCCATTCACAAGTGCTACAAAGAAAATAAAATACCTAGGAATGCAGCTAACAAGGGAAGTGAAGGACCTCTTCAAGGAGAACTACAAATCACTGCTCAAGGAAATCAGAGAGAACACAAACAAGTGTGAAAATGTTCCATGCTCATAGATAGGAAGAATCAATAACATGAAAATGGCCATACTGCCCAAAGTAACCTATAGATTGAATGTTATTCCCATCAAACTATCATTAATATTCTTCACAGAATTAGGGGGAAAAAAACTATTTCAAAATTCATATGGAACCAAAAAAGAGCCCATATAGCCAAGACAATCCTAAGCAAAGAGAACAAAGCTGGAAGCATCACTCTACCCTACTTCAAGCTATACTAAAGGCTACAGTAACCAAAACAGCATGGTACCAGTACAAAAACAGACATACGGACCAATGTAACAGAATAGAAAACCCAGAAATAAGGCTCAAATCTACAGCCATCTGATCTTCGACAAACCTGACAAAAATAATCAATGAGAAAAGGACTCCTTATTTAATAAACAGTGCTGGGGGAACTAACTAGCCATATGTAGAAAATTGAAACTGGACCCCTTCCTTACACCTTAAATAAAAATTAATTCAAGATGGAGTAAAGACTTAAATGTAAAACCAAAAACTATTAAAACCCTAGAAGAAAATATAGGCTATTAACATACAGGACATAGGCATGGGCAAACATTTCATTGCAAAAACATCAAAAGCAACTGCAACAAAAACAAAACTTACAAATGTGATCTAATTAAACTAAAGAGCTTCTGCACAGCAAAAGAAACTACCATCAGTGCGAACAGACAATCTATAGGAGAAAATTTTTGCAACCTATACAACTCACAAAGGTCTAATATCCAGTCTACAAAGATGTTAAACAAATTTACAAGAAAAAAAAAAGCAATCCCATTAAAAAGTAGGCAAAGAACATGAACAGACACTTCTCAAAGGAAGACATTTATGTGGCCAACAAATATATGAAAAAAAGCTCAGCATTACTAATCATTAGAGAAATGCGAATCAAAACCACAAAACATCATCTCACACCAGTCAGAATGGTAATTATTAAAAAGTCAACAACAGATACTGGTAAGGCTTGTGGAGAGATAGAAATGCTTTTATTAATAAATTGTTGGTGGGAATGTAGATTAGTTCAACCACTGTGGAAGATGATGTAACAGGAATTGTCCAGAACTGGTGCTTCTTTGAGGAATCACCAGTGTGATGATTCTCAAAAGACCTAGAATCAGAAATACCATTTGACCCAGCAATCCCATTACTGGGTATATATCCAAAGGAATAGAAATCATTCTAATATAAAGATACATACATGTGTATGTTCACTGCAGCACTATTCACAATAGCAAAGACACAAAATAAAACTAAATGCCCATCAATGAAAGACTGGATAAAGAAGTGGTACGTATACACCATGGAATACTATGTAGCTACAAAGAAGAATGAGATCATGTCCTTTGCAGGGACATGGATGGAGCTGGAAGCCATTATCCTCAGCAAACTAACACAGGAACAGAAAACCAAACACCACATATTCTCACTCATAAGTGGGAGCTGAACACTGAGAACACATGGACCTGGGAGGGGAACAACACACACTGGGGCCTGTGGTGGGGACATGGGGGAAGGGAAGCATCAGGAAAAACAGATCATGCATGCTGGACTTAATACTTAGGTGCAGTAAACCACCACGGCACATATTTACCTAGGTAACAAATCTGCACATTCTGCACATGTACCCCAGAACTTAAAATGAAGAAAAAAATCCTTCCTTAGAGAAACCAAGAAAAGGTTGAAAAACCACTGTGTCAAAACTATAAATATTTCAAGTGACACATTTACATTTCAGAAAAATTACACTGAAGTATAATTAATCTCAATAAAAGAAAGCAAAAGGTCACCATATTTCTTTGTTATAGTTAACTTCAAACAATTATTCAGAAAAGGGAGTGAGCACTAACAGCAAATCATAAAAGGTAGATCCCAAAATTGTCTTCCCTATAAATGACAGATACTGAAGTCCTGCTCACCACCACAGACATAAACTTATCCCTTAGCTCTCCATAATGTCATCAGCATGTAATTGAATATACTTGCCAGTTCAAGTCATGGTGATCAATTTATATTACATACTCCTAGTAAGGAAAAAATCTTTATACTTAACTCCACCAGTAAGGTGCAATGAATGGAAAGACACATTGATAGTTCTTTCTGAAAAGGGCAATGAATGGAAAAACACATTGATAGTTCTGAAAAGGGCGATGAATGGAAAGACACATTGATAGTTCTTTCTGATAAGGGCAATGAATGATGAAAAAAGCACAGGCTTTTAGAGTCCCACAAGCTAAGAATTTTCAATCTATCTGTAGGTGAAAAAGACAACATGTGACAGAGCTCCTATAGCTCTTGGTTTTCTGTTCTCACTGTAGTTCTTCCTGATTGTAGCCTCATGGTTGCAAATCTCACCCAACTACTCCCACTACAGAACTGAAGCCATGGTATGTAATGACTACAGGAGGACATCAATTTACAAAAATAATATAAAGTTCAGGTGCCTGGTTGAAGATGTGAAGCCAACATGTGGTCATTCAAGAAAAAAGAACTTAAAGGACTACACAAATCGTTCCTTTGCCCCATTATTGATAAGGGTACAAGAAGCAGTTATCTTTTTCAAAAAACAGGCAATCAGTTTGAGAGAAAAAAGATTCCCAAAGGACATGATAGCTTATAATTACTTCTCCATTACTCACTCATTAATATATCAAACTATAATTTTATTGATCCTGGATCAGATCCTGGCCAGAAAAAGTGAAGAGAATGGTTATTTCAATGGGAAATTCACCTCAAAGAAGAAAAGTAAAAATGGGGTGAAAACTAACATTAAAAAAATCCATAAACAAGTACACAACTATGCAAAGGCAGTAAAAAGAATGGAGGCAAATTCAAGCACAACAAAGCAATACTCAGAAAGAATTCTGTCAAGACACTTCTCCCATCACAATTAAAAACTTGCAAGCATCTCTTTTTAAAAAAGCATTATCAATCACAGGAATTTATCCTCAATGGTTTGAAAATGAAAGCAGGAAATACATCTATAGATCTACCATAATAGCCTGCTTTCAGAACTTTTCCAATTCATAACACCCCTCTTTGTGAGACTGGTTGAGCTGGCAAGGTCAATTAACAAAAAGGTGCCAGCTGTTTTTGTCGTTTTCAGATTTTGACATTTTTAGACCTCTTATTGAAAAACATAAATAAAGTGCTATATCAGTTAGCATGAAATCCTTGCCTGCAAAGAAAGTGAATATTTATAAACTCTAAGACTAGAGAGGTTCTCAAAGGATTTCCCCCAAGTTTGCAACTGTCACATCTGCTCCAAATCTTAAACTTGGGAACTCTGCTTACCTCCTTCACTTAGACCTTTTATAACATCTAAGTTCAAAGATGACAACTCGAATGCTTTCTGGTGACAACATAAAGACATTTGAATTTACCTATCTACTACCTAGTTAATTGAAACACAATTGGATTACTGCCAATTCTGAAAGTGTAAAAACAAAATTTTGTTTAGGTTTCCAGTGTGCATTAAAGATACACAGCCTCTGAGAGAGAAATTACGTCAAGGTTAACCTAAAATCAAGAGCAGGCAACATGCCTTACCGTGCATTATAACCTCTTGCAAAAGTAAACAGAGCCATATGCTCTTGGTAACATGGCCACAAGTACAGAAGTCAAGGGAATATACAGTATGTTTAAGGCGAGTATATTTATATTTCAAGAAAGGAACGTCTATTTCACCCTGCACCACTTCTCAGCAAGTCAGTGTCAGCCAGAAAGGGTCGGGCGGATTCAGAAACGGAGGTGGATCTAAGGCAGAGACAGTGGAGTGGATGGGATAGAGGGCACCACAATCCAGCCTCCCTCTTGCTCCACCCTACCTAGAGCTAGTGAGGAAACGCCAGGCTTATATTGCAAGATGAGCCAGGAAACCCAAAAGCAGCGAGGAAGAACCAGGAATGGGGGGTGAGGGGAGGAGTCGGCGAACTCTCCCACACGTCCTCAAGACAGAGGGCCAAACTTGAGGCCTGCAGCCACCCACCCACCCTACAGCCATCAGCCTACACCCAGGGAGAGCCTCCCACGTGCGGGGCGCATGCGCACGGTGACACTCCGCACGCCACGAGGCCACCGCCCACCCCTCCGCCGACACCCAGCCCCAAACTGCACCAGGCCCCAAGCCGCCTCTCGCCGGAGCAGGGCCTCCGAGCCCCGCAGCCCCGGGCGCCGCTCCCCAGGTTCTGGTCGCGGGCATCACCTGGGTCCAGACCTTTGGCTTCACACTCTCCGTTGACGTGCAAGCGCCGCAGACCCTGAGACTTTTCTTCAGATCAGGGCGCCGCCGGCCTCCACCGTACTTGCTCCAGTTTAAGCTCAGCGCCTTCCTGGTTCTAGCGCCAGGCAGCGTCAGCCGAGATATCGAGTGCATCGATGGAGGCTGGCAGGCGGTGGGAATGCCGAGGAAGTAGATTGTAAACGCTGCCAATTTTTTGTTTGGCGTATGTTTTGCGTGCTTGTTTATTTTGATTTTATTGATACCAAAAGCAATAAAGGTGGGACTGGAGAGTATTATTGTCTTAGTAGTCGTCGTTATCGTCATGGGTAATCAGTAAACATATCTGCATCGTGGGAAGTTATGTTCATGACAGCTACACGAAACAAAATTGGTTGTCTCATGCTGGGGGAGGGGGAAACTCGCCCAACAATAATAAATCATGGGAGTGTGTCCATATAGAGTCTTGCGTGATTAAATTGTAATGATTTATTTGCAAAAATGCATTAAAAGTCGGTGTTTCTTCTGCCCTGAAGGTGAAGGCACTCACAAGTTGAGTGCAAATTAGTTTCTCAGATTAAAGTAACTGGTTAGTAGAGGAATAGGAGAGAGCTGCCTGAGGCGAGGCGGGGAGCCGTTTCTTGTGAAAGAGAAATCAGATTTATAGGTTTCTGGGGTTTTTTAATTTAAACCAATAGAAATTAAAGAGACTCAGCATTTTCTGTAACTCATACTACATTACTTATTTTTCCTTATATGAAAATTGTTTTTTCCTCATTTACTCTAAGCAAAGCTAAAAAGATAAATAAATTGTTGCCCTGGGTTTTGGCCGACTGTGAGAACCAACTCATTCACCACTGCTAGATAACCAAGCTACAGTTTTCCACAGAGTTGAGATTGTCAAAAATCACCTCCACAATATATTTTTCATAAATAATGTTCCTTAACTAGCCAGTTTTGACGCACTGTTTTAAAACTTAACTACTACAACACTACACGTTTATTTTAAATAATTCAAGAGCTGGGGAAACCCTTGGGGTCCTGAATTTTATTGGAACCTGTGTATCTGTCTGCAGACTGTCAGTTGAACTTTACCATAAATGCGTTTTTACCAAAACTACATTTTGAAATGTCCTGTCTCCGGAAAGTATTTGCTGTTTAATGAAATAACATCATTGGAACTTTGTGAGCATTTATTAGCATGTGATTTTAAAACCTTGGATCTTTTTAAAAGTAAATTTCACTTAAGCCAGTAGGAATCTGTGGTCAGATACTCAAGATTTCTCATAGCTCCATGTGTTATCAACACTACTATTCCTAAATATGCAATGAGCCAATAAGCTGAGATCATGGGAAAATCTACTGGTTTGAATTACACAACAGTTGTTATCTGTGACTTCGCTGATTACCTTTAAACTGGTCATTTTCCCTCAAGCTCAGTAGATGAAATGTGAGTTCAAACCTAAAAGTCATGTGTTTAAAAAGGCAAACAAGTAGCTGGTGGGTCTCCTGATCCCTTAGCCAACTTCTAACTGGTTATTTTTGAGTTATTTGTGAATATGCATTTAACACCTCAGTTTGAGAGCACTTTGAGCACCATATCCACTTAACTCATCCATTACTGGCCCTTCTGCTAAATAATCTTAAAAACAGATTTTCATAAAGGATTAAAGTTTTATGATTATTTTCCTCAGATAACATCAGAATTAAATTAGTAACAGTAACCCAAGACTCAATGTGAAATTGTTTCTAAATTCATATAACTTTGGAAACTTTCAGTATTTGAGTCCCTTTTGTGGTGTAACAAAACACCAATACAATGTATTAATAGCTAAAAGCTATAGCTGTGGAAAAATCACAGACATTAGCTCTCCGAAAAGTAGCAAAAAATAAAATGTTTTCAGAAGGAAAGATAACTTCAGAATTCAAAAGAATAAAAGGCAAAACAACATTTCTAAAAAGCATGATATACATAATCCTTAAATTCATCAAATGTGAACATTTTAATCTGAGTATTGCAGTACAACATAAGATTAAATCCAGCTACTATTTGCATCTATTTGAAAAACACTAATATATCAAGTTATAATTGTGTTCTCTTTTTACAAGTGTTTCAGGTTGTTTTGACAGAACTTCTCAAATTATCTGCTAACTTATTTTGATGCCTTAACCAATGGATGGAAGATATACATATTAATGTTCTGTAATTCCTCTTATTTTTACTAAGAGTATTAGATTCAAAATAATGATCAAGTTACCTTTAACTTCCAGAAAGTCTGCGTTAATATTCAGACTGCTTAAAAATGTCTCCAAAGCTACACTTAAAGAGGCATATGTGTTTACACACTTAAATATAACTTATCATATGTAAATATCCTTTTGTGAGTATATATTTGCATAGCCACATTTCTCACAGCACGCCCTGTCCTGCACAATACAGACAAATGACTCAGGAATATAGATGTTCCTCTCCTGTAAAAACCCGTTTCGATAAAAATAGTCCAGAAATAGAATTTAAAATCGTGAGTGGGAGAGAGAGAGAGAGAGACCTTTACTCCTGGCGAGCGTCTCTTTTTTAGCATTCCGCAATAAATGAAATTAGACGGGCTACAAACTTAACGTCGATTTTTATTTCAGACTAGAAGAGGGATAATCTCTTGTTTTTCAAATTAGGAAATCAACTCATCTGTTTCCCAAGATACTAAAGAAGAAGTCTTGTAGTTCACCATAGAGGGGTCCGGTGCAGGGAATAAGGGGGAAGGGTGGGAGTTCTGAGACCTCAAAGAGGAAACGAACGAAGTCGAGCTGTCCTTGACTGGGCGCTTAGGAAACACTTTAAAATGCGATCTGTCAGGGAACAGCTGCTCTGCTCGGGAAACTTGTTAAATCGACCGGTCCCTTTTAGCGGGGTCTGTCCATAGAGGAGTCAGCTTGGGCTTCAGGACACGAATGGTACAGTGAATAACACGGACCGAGGGGAGAGCAGCTCGGAGGGGACGTGGACTCTGCCGGCCTGCGAGCCGGGAAGCTCCTAAGAGAAACTGCGTGGGTTGGAGAAGCTGCAGAGAACCCTGGCTCTGGGCAGGATGACGCTGGGCGGTGAAGCTGAGGCCTGCAGGGGTGGGGGATGCGAGGGAGAGGCGGGGATGCAGGATTGGGGTGCGAGGTCAGGATGCGGGAAGGGGATGCGGGGCCTGTACACTGCCGGGCGGTTGATACAGGGCAGGGACGAGGAGAAGCACTGCGAAGCTGAGCAGTTGCGCGGCACCCTGGCTCCAGACGAGGTGTAGGAAGGGATGCCGAGTCGGGATACCCGACTGACTCCAAGAGCTGCGCACTTGTCAGTTTCTTCTTGGCCCCACCCCGCGGGGTCTATCCAGCTCCCCAGTGTTTAACTAAGTCGTGACACCAACGCAAAATCCACGCCTAATTAAATTAATTAGGGATTCTTGTCAAGCCTGGATTAATGGCCAAGAGTACAGGCGGCAGGGGCTATCTGAAAACCTGAGCGCACCGGCCTCCTCTCCCCGCCCCCTGCAGTCCCCCACTGCTGCCCGACTACTCCAGCAGCAGCCCGCCGAACTCCTAGCAATCTCTCTCTCTCTCTCTCTCTCTCTCCCTCACTCTCTCTTTCCTCTCTCTCCTCTTCTCCTCCCCAACCCCCTGGTAGAGGCGACTGCTACCCGGAAAGGGGGCTCACTCCGAGTTGCGAGGGGAGGTAATTTACTCAGAACAAGGGGCCGCCTTTAGGAAGTATAAATAGTGAGACTTCAAGCGCAGCGTCTCTATCAGATCTGAACTCTCCGCAGGAAGAATTGTCAAAGATCTTAACATTGAACAAGCGCGCTCCGGCGGGGAAGCATCAGTTCCCATTTCCCTCCGGCGGCCCCCGCCCCTTCTCTCCTCCTCCTCCTCCCTCTCCTTCTCCTCACCCTTCTTCCCCCCCTTCTTCCTCCTCCTCCTCTTCTTACTTCTCTTCTCCTTTCACTTCTCCTCCTCTTTCTTCTTTCTTCTCCTCTTTTTCTTCTTCCTCCTCCTCCTTCCCTCCCCCCTACCTCGTGTCCCATTGATGTGTTATTATTGGGGGGGCTGGAGCAGTAAAAAAAGAAGAAGGAAAAAAAGAGCGGGGCTCGGCTGGCAGAGGTTGAGCGCCGGGCTGACGTGCGGAGGCGATGGAAGAACTTACGGCGTTCGTCTCCAAATCTTTTGACCAGAAAGTGAAGGAGAAGAAGGAGGCGATCACGTACCGGGAGGTGCTGGAGAGCGGGCCGCTGCGCGGGGCCAAGGAGCCGACCGGCTGCGCCGAGGCGGGCCGCGACGACCGCAGCAGCCCGGCAGTCCGGGCGGCCGGCGGAGGCGGCGGCGGGGGAGGCGGAGGCGGCGGCGGAGGAGGAGGCGGAGGAGGTGCAGGAGGAGGAGCAGGCGGAGGGGCTGGAGGAGGGCGCTCTCCCGTCCGGGAGCTGGACATGGGCGCCGCCGAGAGAAGCAGGGAGCCGGGCAGCCCGCGACTGACGGAGGGTAACGATCTGACTGACCCCCGGCCGCGGTTCCCCTTCCCGCCTTCCCGACTCCTTTCGAGTGGGAAAGGACGGAGAGGCCCAGCGGGGAGTAGGAGGGACGCGGAGAGGGCCCTGGACCCCAGCTTTGTAAGCTAGAGTGATAGTGGAAGGGTGGGGGTCCGGTGGTACGCTCGTCCGTGGGTGGGGTCCTAGTGTGTGGTGGGGGAAGCTTGTAAGGTTTGCGCGCGCCCTTCCCAGACGTTCCCATTCCACCGAAATGCATTTTTCACCAGTCGGAGGATGGGCCCGCGGCCCAGATGGCCAGCAGGCGGACGTGGAAGTTCGCAGGGCGGGTCTGCAGGAGAGGGTGCTGGACCAGACGGCTGGACTAAAGCTAGCCTCTGGTGCGCAGTTTGCCGGGAGTGAGAAGGGGCAGAGGTGGAAAGCTTAACCCTCCGGTCGCCTCCGGGTTTGGGGCCACCAAGACCCCTCGAACTCCACAGAGACCTCGAATCTTTCGATCTCAGGGGCCAAAACTTCCCATTCTCTTTGAGCTATGAAGGTAGAAGGAAGCCAACGAAAGCTGAGGTCCAGGCTACGCTGCTTCTCCCGGACCAGGCGTTTCGGTTTCTTAGGGTGTGTGTGTGGTTGCGGGGAGGTGGGGATCTACATTTACACGATTCCTTTAATGTTTGCAATCATCCAGTACTCGGTTCTCTTTAGAGCAGAAATCCTTTGGTGCTAGCGCAGTGTTGGGAAACATCTTTATCTAAATGGCAGAGCGTCCTATGTCAATTCAAAGGAGTTCAACAGTAAAATTAATTTGGCACTTGGTGCCTGCAGTAACTGGTGTACTGCCATATTTTTCCAATTAAGAAAATATGTGGCATGCGTGGAATCACATATTTAAGCAATCAATTAAGTTGTTTATAACACGGTCTGTTCCTGTTTAGATCATTAAGTGGGAATTTGGGGACAAAATAGAGATTTTATGAAGTCTATTAATCAACTTGAAATTTGGACATCTCCTGGAAGCCCCAAAACTTTGAGTGGCATCCGCTGTGTAGATGACATGTAATAGACAAAGCCTTCCCACCTCCTTGGCAAAATCTGAAGGGTGTGTTTTCATATTAAATTTCAGTACAATATCAGTAAAAATACTGTACTATTAAATTGGTCTATAATGCTTACTATAATATTATCCACTTATTTCCTAAAGAAAGGATAAATGTCCACAAAACGAACTCTGAGAACTAGAAAATACGGCAATACTTTAGATCACCGTAGCTAGAATGCCGGCAAGGCCAAGATCTAGCGACTCTTCTTCCTCCAAGCCAGCACCAGATCTTCCTAAATTTGTGAAGTGGTAGAATTACTGTCAAGGTGCCCAGCGCAGCCTCCAGGCCGTGAGTCCACAACTACAGGCCCTGGGCTCACCAGCGCGCCTGACGGCGAGGCTCTTGTCTGAACCCCAGGCGGGCGCAGTTCCCGAGGTTGTTGATTTCCAAGCTCAGGGCAAGTATTAATTTCTCTGCAGACCGGCTCTTCCGGAAATGATTTTTAATACCCATGCTGGCCTGGATCCTGGGCTGGGAAGAACTGTAAACAGTCTCGACTATCTAAACTCAGCTTTGACTCCTTAAAAACCCGAGTCTCCGATTCGGGCGCGGAGGATAAAGGTTCCAGGGGGCTATATATATAGGGTGGCTCTGTGTGCTCACACTAGAAGAGCTTCTGTTTTTAAAGGGAGGAGAAGGACAGGAAAGTGGCAACGGATGTGTGCAAACCCAGAGCAGGAAAAAAAAATGCATATTTTATGAAACATCCGAGCTGCTGGATGCATGAAAAGGCTTTGAGCAACCAATAGAAACCGAGGATCTCGAATATTCCGCTTGAACCTGTTGATCTCTGTGGGTTAAGCGTTTAGGGTCGAGTCTGCGTTTCCACGAGGGAGGGAGAAGAGAGAACAGAGAGAGTGGTTGGCTTCGCCGGCCAGCGGAGGCTGGTTTTCCGCCTCCTGCCTCCTGGCCTGGCGTGGGCGGCGAGCCCTTCGGGCCGCCAACATGGCGTGGGCGCCAGTGCTAGTGCGGCCCAGGTCGGGCAGTGGGAACCGAGACTACCTGGCTGCGCCGCGGACCTTATGCAGGGTTTGGCCCGAGCCCTGGGGCAACAAGGGGCGCCTGCGGGTGCGGCTCCCTGTGCAGCACAACAGCGGGGTCTGTTTCTCCTGCTGCTACCCTTCGTCCCAATTGTTCCCAAATTAGACCAGCAAGTTTGCGGTAGGCAGAGAGCCAGCGGCGATGAGAGCTGGCCGGAGGAGGAGCCAGCCCCCTGGGAATGGCCGGTGTGAGAGGCCAGTGGATGGCTTTGCTGCGCCCTTATGCCCAGACCTTGCTCTGTGAGAGGCCTGGCGCCGCGCTTTTGATTTCTGTGAGTGCTTGGAAGAAAGTGAGTGCGAAAGTGAGTGAAAAGCATTTGGTGTTTGCTGGGGAAGGCAAGGGACTGTGGGGTGAATAGTGAGGCGGTGAGTCGAGGCACGGTTTGCGGAGGAGGTGGGTGGATTACTGTCCACCTTACCCCAGGCAGCGGCTCAGACTTGACCTTTGCGCTTCTCCGGGGTATTCTTCCTCCGGGTGGGGTGAGAAGCAGGACTAGGATTCCACAAGGGGGAAGGAATCTCTATCTTTTTTTTGCGACAAATCTGGTAACGGGATTTACTGTGCTGTTTTTGTCCGTCCGTGTGTGTGTGTGTGTGCGTGTGTGTGTGTGTGTGTGTGTGTGTGCGTGCGCGCGCGCGCGCGCATGGATGTACATTTGGCCCCGCTGGGGTGCCCCCTCCAGTGTCCCCGGAGCTGAAAGATCGCAAAGAGGATGCAAAAGGGATGGAGGACGAAGGCCAGACCAAAATCAAGCAGAGGCGAAGTCGGACCAATTTCACCCTGGAACAACTCAATGAGCTGGAGAGGCTTTTTGACGAGACCCACTATCCTGACGCCTTCATGCGAGAGGAACTGAGCCAGCGACTGGGCCTGTCAGAGGCCCGAGTGCAGGTACCCAGCTGCCAGGAGGTCGAGGGCCCAGGGAGCAGAGAGGACCTGGGGTTGGAAAGAGGCTTGAAGGATGCACTCGGGAGGCGATGGTTCTAGTGTCTGGTGTAAGATGAGAAGGAAAGAGATATCTTTACTAGAGGTCTTATTTTCCAAAGTAGATCTTAGTCCTATAGCACTCCCCTTCCTTTTTTTCCATCCTAACATATGTTTCCAGCAGAAGAATGCTGTGCTGGGCTTTCTCCCAGAGTTTCTATAAACCACACCCCCCTCGCCTCACACTGGCTTTAATGTGGTTTAATCCTAATGGGCCTACTTTTATAAGGCTTAAAAAAGTCCCACAGAAAACGTTTTATCTCTGGATGCCTTAAAAGTTCCAAGGAGTATTTTGCTCTCCGGAGTTGGGTTTCGTTGAAGGTCTGCTCTGCGGGGTCTAGGTTTGTCAAGCGGATATGCCAATTAGGTTTATAGATGTGCAGACTATAAAGAAAATTAGTAACTGTTAAGTGCAGAAATTTACAGTCTGCTGTTAGCGGTTGATCTCAAACTGTGTGCGAAATAGCAGAGAAATAAACGCATTTTGGTCACTCTTTGTTCGTTCTTTTAACCAAGGCAACGAACTTGACCCTAAAGAAACTCGATTTTAAAACAAACCACATATCTTAGTATTTATATTTCCAAAGCCTGCCCCCAGCACGTGCCATACTCAATAAAGTTAGGATTGAAACAGATTTTCTTTATTGGTTGTGGAGGCAAATGTAATAGCAAAAATAGGCTTTGGGGCATTTAAAGGGGCAAATTGTGTACATTCACATACACATATCCTTCTAGCTTTAGGGGGAACAAATTTAAATGTTTCAGATTGTATTTCCACTCAAATAATAAAATAGAAGAAAATGATAGTCATTATTTGTTTGAACACATGGAGTAGTTTTAGGCCCGCACATCTGCAGCTGTTACAAAGTATCGCTGTAACAGATACTCCCTCGGTCTCTGGGCACAGAGACCACCATCTGTAGCGAACTATGTGCAATTCTTAAGGGGCTTCCCAGCATCTTGTAATAGGATCAGGAAAAAAAAAAAAAACAGAGCAGTCACTTGAAGAGGAAAAGTAATAATAGGCTGCCTTGCTCATCACAGCATCAGCAGCAGAGCCTTCCTTTTTAAGCCTCTCCTGCTTTCTGTGTGCACTGAGATCTCCAGAGGCTCAGCAACCCCTTAAAAACATGATGATAATTATTACAATTACGATTATTAGTATCTTAATTCCAACTCTTCTAGGGGAAAAAAAGGCAAGAAGCCTCAGGCCATGTGAATTACACAAAGGATGCCACCCTGGCACAAAATCCACCCTTCTGTTATACTAAATAGCAGAGAAATTTTTGAAGATTTACATTGACTATGACACTTACTTTCAAAAACATACCAATAAAAGCTCTGACACAGTATTTTTACTTTAATGGGGGTTTTTAAGCTTTAATTTGTGAGTCAATCAATTCGCTTTATTATTGAAAATGGAGTACAAAAGCAAGCTTTATATGAATTTTTTAAAAATCTGTCATACTCCTGTAAAAGTCGTCCAGTTTAAGAAGGTAACATCCAGGAGAACAAAGTACCTTGGAGTTACTTGATTCATACATAGCTCACTCTCCTTTCACTGAATGTTCTTCTTTTTTCTCTTAAGAAATGAACTTTATCATAGTTTCATACTTTTATTTACATTTTAGTTATTTTCTAGATGTTTTCCTACTATCCTAACTGCAAGCAGTGGCTTTTTCTAAAGAAGCAAATTAGATTATCATGATAATGGTGCACAATTATTCTGCTACTGTGTTTCACTCTGCTGCACAGAGGAACAGAGAAATTCTAAACTTCTTTGTAGTGAGGCTTTTATGACACTAATTACCTCTCCCCAACCCTTACAACTCCTTCTCCCCAAAAGAGTTATTATTTGCTCTGGTGTTTGGTTTTTCTTTAAGATGAAGCTAATTAACATTACAGTCTATTAATGAGCACATTCTCAGGTCTTAACTGGGCAAATATCTAAACACATTATCATATTGGTATCAGGTACCAAGCAGAGTTTTAGGCCATGGGGACTCTGTTATATGAAAAGATTAAACCAGGACTAATAGTAATCTATCTTGCGAAAGTCTATAAAATCTATCTTTCTATTTCTGTAGTTAATTTACATGTTTAACTTGGAAATTGAGGCTGTTTTATATAATTCAAAGATTGCTTGCTGTATCTCCCAATTCTTGTCTATACCATGACTCTTTTCTCTTTGCAATCTTGTAATTAAAAAATTTTTTTTAGTCATAACATCTAGGTTTTATTTTCTTTCCTTCTCCATCCTGTAGGTTTGGTTTCAAAATCGAAGAGCTAAATGTAGAAAACAAGAAAATCAACTCCATAAAGGTATGCTTCTTTTACAAGGAACATTTGATAGTCTAAGCAAAGAGAGAAGTAGTGAATATTACTATTATAAAGACAGAAAAAAGAAATCTCAAAAATGACAATGGTTATTGACTTCATAATCTCCAAGGGCTGTTAATGAAAGTCCTAAAGATTGGTAGTAAATTATATTTATTTAAATTATGGAAGCAGTTTAGAAAGCTAATAGTCCAGTTTCAAAGGAATTAGTTCTATCTTGTACCATTTGGAACTCTGAAAAATGCAAGAAATGTTAACCTCATATTATTTTTCTTTTGTTTTGTATTTTTTACAGGTGTTCTCATAGGGGCTGCCAGCCAGTTTGAAGCTTGTAGAGTCGCACCCTATGTCAACGTAGGTGCTTTAAGAATGCCATTTCAGCAGGCAAGTACAACCTAGTTTCAAGCTGTTTTTAAATACAAAAATACCTGAATGTTTGCTTGAACTGTTGAACATCACCTGTCTCTGAGCCCAGATGTCAGCGTCTGCGCAGTTGGAAAATCTATTTTGAGATGACATAGTGGACCCACTACCCTTTAAAAACCTATACAGCATTAAGGTCCATATGCCTAGTCCCTTCTGTTCTCATGGGAACCCCTGAAGAGGGCTGGGGGCAGTAACTGGTCCTTTAAAAAGGCACCTAAAGATTGCACTTAGAGAGAAAGGAGGGAAAAGACTTTTGATTAAGATTTTTTCAAATCCAATACAAAGGTTAGTCCTAAAGTATTTCTAAGGCAATCCTCTAGATATTTTTCTAAGTATTTTCTGTCTCTTAGTCACATTAAATAACTCTAACAGAAGAAAAACAGGCACAAGTACTTCCAGCTCATACTTTTGTTTTTTTCTTTATTTTTAAATATGTTTCTGGAAACAAAGCTTCATCTCTGGTAAAGAGAAAAATCTTGGTCTTCCCAGGGCTGCCCTGCCTTTGCAATCCCTTTCTTAGCCATAAAGAAACCTTTAAGAGTACATTTTAAAAGTACAGCCTGCAGCAATGATTTAATCCTGGGAAATCCTAGTGTTCTGAACTCCCCACTCTCCAAGCCCGAGGGCAAAATCCTTTCCCAACCAGTATCTGACCTTCCCCATCCTCAGCCAGGACCCCTGCTTGGCATGGCTGTGATGTTAGGAATCAGCTCTCAGTCTCCAGCGACTTGGACTGGGGAGACTCCTAGGTGTGCCCATGTTTTGAGAGTCAGTGTTAGCGAGACCTTAGCTCTTTTGGTGCCACAGGACCCTGGCATCCTGATGGTGTGCTTTGGAAACGAGAGAATGACTGAAGAAAGAGGGAGGGTTGACTTTAAAAGGAGACCTTTACTACTCGAAAGGTGATCTTTAGGCCAGCAGCAACAACACCATCTGGGAGATTGTTAGAAATTCAGAATCTCAGGCCCCAACCTACATTTTGAATCAGAATCTGAATTTTAACGAGGTCCCCGGGTAATTCTTATGGCAGTAAAGGTTATAAGTACCGACTCACAATTGTGCCTGTTGTGGTAAAGACGGAGTAACTTCCCTGAACGACATGAAAACGTTGAATAGTTTGCTTGTTAGTACTCCGTTGTTTTGATAGTGGGGTAAGAGGTGCAGGGCAGCATCAGGAGAAGAGGGTAAGGATCCTCACCCTCAGTCTTTCCAATATACCATTTCAGCCCAGTTCTCAAGGGAGGCTGCCACATTCCTGCAGATGGGGGTTCTCGGGGTGCAGAGAAATAAGCCCACGCTAAGCGAGTTTCGGAGACTCACGGGGCACTGGAGTATCCATATGGAACCCCAGATTCAGCAACAGGCTGAGAAGGTCACTGTCGGAACAAGATGCACAGCCAAACGCCCTCTCCCCGTGCCCAAACCCAACCCAACTCTCTCTCTCTAGCCAAGCTGGACTCCGTTAATGCTCTGTTTCTATTCTGTTGTCACCCTAGGATAGTCATTGCAACGTGACGCCCTTGTCCTTTCAGGTTCAGGCGCAGCTGCAGCTGGACAGCGCTGTGGCGCACGCGCACCACCACCTGCATCCGCACCTGGCCGCGCACGCGCCCTACATGATGTTCCCAGCGCCGCCCTTCGGACTGCCGCTCGCCACGCTGGCCGCGGATTCGGCTTCCGCCGCCTCGGTAGTGGCGGCCGCCGCAGCCGCTAAGACCACAAGCAAGAACTCCAGCATCGCCGATCTCAGACTGAAAGCCAAAAAGCACGCGGCAGCCCTGGGTCTGTGACGCCACCGCCCGCACCAGCGTCGCGCCTCCCCCGCGGCATTCAGCCTGCACGCCCTCCGCGCCCGGCTGCTTCTCGGTTACCCCTTTCAGACCTCGGGAGCTGGCCCTCTTTTCGCTCGCTGACCATCCCTTGTCCCCTTTCGCATACTGAACTTGGAGAGCCAGACTTCACGCAGAACCAGGGATCCCACGAGGCACGCAGGCTCCGTGGCTTCTGCCCGCTTTCCTACCCGAGGGCCTAGAATTCGGTTGTGTAGGAGCAGGTTTGGGGGAGTCAGTCTGGAGCGAGACTGGACAAGGGAGTGCTGGAACGGCGAAGTACGGCTCACCACAAAGCTGCAACGATGGACTTTTGTATAGAAACAAAATCTTGTTAGCAATGAAAAAATAAGCAAACAAACAAAAAAAAAAAAAATGAAAGACAAACCGGAGAGAAAAGGAGAAAGGGAACTTACTGCTATTTGGCAGAAGCTGAAATTGTAGAACCAAGGAGCAAAAACAAATTTTAAAATTAAAGTATTTTATACATTTAAAAATATGGAAAAACAACCCAGACGAATCTCGAGAGAATGTGGGGGAGTTACCAACTTAAATATGTGCGTTTTTAAAAATGCGCTAAGAAGGCAAAGCAGAAAGAAGAGGTATACTTATTTAAAAAGCCAAGATGAAAAAAAGTGCGCAGCTGGGAAGTTCACAGGTTTTGAAACTGACCTTTTTCTGCGAAGTTCACGTTAATACGAGAAATTTGATAAGAGAGGCGGGCCTCCTTTTACGTTGAATCAGATGCTTTGAGTTTAAACCCACCATGTATGGAAGAGCAAGAAAAGAGAAAATATTAAAACGAGGAGAGAAAAAATAATATTAACACAAAAAATATGCCACAGACAATGATTTCTCTGAGAAATTATTATGGCAAAACTGTCCGGACTGCTGACAGTAAATTCCGGTTTGCATGTTACTTGTATTCCATTGATGGTGTGTCCTCTTCCCACCCCCTTAACTTCCATGCACTCACTCCATTTTCATCTTCGCTATGAAAAACAATACCAAAAGCATCTGGAAATTGGTACATATATATATATATCTCCACATATATATATATTTTTTGCCCTGTCTTTGATCCTGGGGAACGAAAGAAAAAAGTCAGAAAGGGAAAAAAATATACTCCTTGTCCTAAGAATACAGAGGTGGGCAGAATATGTGGGGAAAGGAAAAAGAAAACAAGACCACCAAATGAAATAATGAAGGTACAGCGCGCCTCGCTGTGCCACACACAGTAGGAACTCAATCACTGTTAGTTCCCACCATTCCCCTTTTCTCCTATTCCTTCTTGTTGGTTTCCTGAAGTCCTGTTTGAAGACAGTGCTTTATTTCCCCCTCTCTATTCCGTCAAATTCACCTTAAATAACACCCAGCTAGAAACAGACACTAGGTTTGTGTAAGATATGTTGATACACACGAACAAAGTTTATTTTGGCTATAATGTGTGGACTGATTTTCAGCATTTGCATTTTATCTCACAAAGGTGTATTTTTTTTTTTTTTTGGTTGGTTGTTTGTTTCACTTCATGTCGCTATTTAAACTGGGATACCTTGGACTAAGCCAATCTGTATCCCAGTTCTCTAGCAAGCCTAAGTTTGTGGGTTTTTTACCTTATAATTTACAAGAAAGAGGAAAAGCTCTTCTAACTGAACTTTGGTATGCGGTTGAGCTTTGTAACTATTTGTTCTCCATGAAAACAAAATTATTTATATTTGACATATTTTTTTCTAGTGTATTAAGTTATTTTAAACAAAAGATGTTGTTATCTCATGACGTGTTGTCAGTACAAAATGTTTCGGCTCCACTTCTGTTAAACCTTTTAAATAAGTGCCAAGTTATTAATTGAAGACACTTTGCGATCAATTGAATGAAAATATTGTTTCATTTGATGGGGTTCGCGTCATCTTTGTTCCCGTTACTATTAAAATATCCGGGATAGTCTTTCCCTTTTTCCTTTTGATTAATGCGTATCTCTCTCTCGAATATACCAACTTGGAAAAGCGCTTGCCTCTGCTCTTACGTGCTGCAGTCAAGGGGCAGTAAGGAGGGTGGCTTTGTGGCTGTCGCTATCGCTGAGCGCATTTCCACCCACCCGCCCCCTCCATTTTATCCACCGGATTATGCTAAATTTATGAAAGAACAAATAAGTAAAATCACACAGGATAGAGTAACTCCCTTCCCCATGATGGACTCTTGTTCTTCATTTTGCTTTTCAATTTCAACCTTTAGGTTTATTTGGGGACACTTTTGGGAGGAAGGATAGAGGGATCAAGCGGTGCGAAATCCACCTGGGTTTGGTATAGCATAATCGACAATCAGTCCCAGGTCGTTGACCCTCTCTGGAGCGGGCAGGTGCTGACTTCTGAGCAGGAAAAGAGCCACTAAGGGGGGCAGGCGGGGGCACTGTGGAGGGCGGATCCCCCACCTCACACTCCTGTTTAGGGCTTTGGCTGAAGCAGCGTCTTCACTGGTTAAATTTAGAAGGTGGAAGCCAGAATAGGGTTTAGAAAAAGCCTTGCCTTGAAAATACTGAGTAGCTCTCTCTCCTCCCCCCATCTCGTGGCCCCCTTCTTCTGAAAGAAATACCACTAGTAAAGCCCAAAGATGCTGTCTGTGTGTGGGTAGGTGGAGACCTTGAAGACTCGGCCTGGGACACAGGTCCGGAACAGGACCTGCCCTTCCCGCGGGGGCTCTTGGGATGACGGGACCTTCCGCGAAGACTGAGGGTGTCCTCCTAAGCGTCCCTGGGGACCCCCCACCGTCGTGCTGGAGGGTGCGTAAACCCCGCTATAAAGCCCCGCATGTTCCAGCAGTGTTCCCCGTCACCCCCACCCGGCCCTCTACCTGGTCTGAGCTCTTGTTCAAAGCTGTTCCTCAGCCTACCCGTGGGCGATAGGTTTCTTTCTTTTAACTTTCAAAGACCACTGAACAGGATTTGGGCCGTATTCAGTGCGCAGGCCTTGCGGGTCTCCCGGTTGATGAACGTCGGTAGTTTTCATAATAAACATCTGCCTGCGGGCATGGTGAGCCCTGAAGTAGCCGGGCCATCCGCCACGGTCCTGTGGCCTCCAGCGAGCTCCAGTCGGCGCCGGAGCCAGGGTTCCAAACAGGCACGCTCCAAGCTCCAAAGCCTAATCCTAACCCAGATCCCAACGCAGGTTCAGATCCTGGAGAACCTGGGTCAGGGGAGATGGTGGCTCGGTCCCGGGGCCAGCCTGTCCCATGAGGAGGAGCGCGTGGGAAGCCCGAGGTCAAAGGAGGCGGTGCGTCCAGGCCCTGCTGGCGGAAGCGCGGGGTATCGGAACAAGGGTGCGGCGACGCGGCGAAAGTCGGTCTGGTCTGTCCCGGGTCACAAGAGCCAGTTGGGTTGGGCCTGGAGCCCTGCGGGAGTCAGACCGCGGCGGGAGCGCGGCAGGCTGAGAGGCCCGCGGAGGTGGCCAGGTCTAGCAAGAAAGGTCAAAGTTTCTTGGCCCCATCGGCAGCGCCGGAGTCGGGCAAGGCCCGTGGGACCAGCCCCAACTCCCGGGACGCCCTTGCCTCCTCCTGCTTCTGCTCCCCCAAGACTAACCGAAGAGAGGCCGCTTTCCATGGCCCTGTGGGGCCTCGTCCTTCGGGTCCAGGCTCCTACACAGGCTCACGCAGGGCCAGCTTTCCCGGAACGCCAGTACCCAAACGCTCGGGCAGGCGCCTCGGTTTGTGAACGAGGTCCAAACCCCGAGTTCTCCAAACTATCCCAAGAAGGGGTCTGAGGAAGTCTTCATTTTAAATTTAAATAAGGCCCAAAATGCCTGTAGTTTTGGTGGAAATTCAATAACCCCAATATAATTAATAAAGGACACCCCCATACCCTGCTCCCCAAATCTTTTGGGCATGCAAAACCTTCCCGAGTTGCAAAATTCATGACTGGAGAAAAATGAGTTAAAAGAGATTATTTAAGACATCATTAGTGTCAAGGACCCTATGATACAAGAGACACAGTGAGATCGGTGCCTTTGCTTGGAGCTGAACTGATATACATCTATTTTGAGTTTCCCCCCAGATTTACAAGTTTTTTGGATCCTCAGATGGTAATACTTTAGTATAATGCAATGCTCAAATTTTGGAACTATTTTGATTTCTGAAAAATGCCTTTTTGGCTTCAGTGACATAGAATCCTGTTTTTTCTTCACAAATCAGTTTACATCATAAATTGCAAACATTTGCAATAAGATCTCAAGATTGTTTATTTTACATAACCTCAAGCACTTGACTACGTTAAACAGCAGTACAGAAAGTCTGTGAAATCAGTTAAATGTGTGTGAGGGAATTAAAGGATCACTTATTTTCATCGCATAAACAAAGCATTTACGATTGTTTTGATTGTCAGTCTCCCAAGTTTTAGTCTTAAAATTGACTATTAATTTCAGAGTCATTCTGTGTAAAAATAATTACGAAAGTTATATCCTGCTTTAATTAAATATTTCTAGGCAGAAGAAAATAGTATTCTACATTGGGAAGTGGGTGATTGTTTTTAATATTATATTATTTTAGTTCAAATGGAAATAAAAGTCTGCAAATTCCAATGGGAAAAAAGCCCTGAAATGGTTTCTTAATATGCCATTATAACAGTTAGCCAAAAATGCATTAAAGCAACATCAGAAACCCAGAAATAATAAATATGTCATTCTAATGAGAATGTTAACTTATGGATAATTTATTCAAGGTAGTTTTTACATTTCACATAGAATGTCTTATTATGACCTGCTTGACTACTGTGGTGCTTGTTCTTCAAAATCTAATTTATATAGGTCTGCAATATACATAATTCATAACTCCTGTTGATATATGTATACACACCCTGAATTTTAAACCTTTACAATATGTTTGGATGTTTACCAGCACGTTTTCAAGACAACTGAAATAAAAACATAAAAAGTGTTAAACATCATATTGAAAGCAAGTGCTTGCCCTACCCCTATGCCTGAAGGCAAAGTAGCTGAAAATGAAAAAATTAAAAAGGATTAGATAAATTTGCAAGCTCAGGCATTGAGTGAGCACTGAAATATCTCAGACAAAAAAAAAGTCTTGTATAAGAAATCTGAAAATCCTAAGAAAGACTTACCAATGTGAATGTATAACACTTCTAATGCCTAGGCAATTTTTATTTTGTCTGTAATTCACAAAACAAAAAATTCTCAAGTCTTGGGGTATTTTGTTTTGGGTATTTTATGTGTTAGTCAAGGTAACCACTGCATATGCCTTCAGTACAGGAAAGTTTAATATAATACTTACGTGGAGTTCTATTGGCATGAGGAAAGGTTTTAGAATATAATCAAATAAATCACATAAGGAGGAGTAAACGTGATTTTTTCTTTCCGAACAACTCCTCATATGTCCTGAGTAAGGATCTTTGTAGACTTTTATTCAAGCAGAATAGTGTATGTTTAAGAGCACACATTCTAGAACTATGCTTTCCTGCTGGATCCAAATTTCACTGCTACTGTTTACCAGTCCTGTGATTTCAGACAAGTTAATCTCTCTGCCCCTCAGTTTCCTAATCTGTAAAATGTGGATAATAATAAAATCTGTCTCATGGGATTATTAGGAGAATTAAATGAGTTAATATTTGTAAAACCCTTGTGACAATGTCTTGCAATGTATACTAAGCACTAAATAATAATTACTTTTATTAAGAGGCCAATAGACATTGACCTTTGTAATAAAAACCTTAAAAGAAGAAAGCAACAAAGTGGTGCAAGACAAGAATACCTTTCTCTTGTGGGCAAGAGGAAAACATTGCCTATTAGTTTGTGATTCTGACTAATTGCTTAGCCTCTGTGAGCCTCATCTAGATGCTGTGGCAATTGTCACAATGTAGCAATGTAGTTAGGAGGTTTACCTAGAAGATCAGTTTGTAGGTTGTATGTCTCTACAGACAACTAATATTGTTACTCTGCCATGCACAGTTAATAAAGTGAGATATCAGGCATGGCACTTGCCCTCAAGGAGCTTGCCATCTGAGTGAAACAGTTCATAAATACACATGATAGTGCTAGGAAGCACATGCTAAATGCACTTGCTTAAAGGCATTAGGACATACAGTCTGTGCATCTGAATGGCCATACAACACATGTGGGCCTGTTGCCCTGGTTTTGGAAACTAAACCTTCCTTGGAAATGAGTAGTCTTATAAAGGAATGGTGAAGCGACGCCCAGAGGTTAAGAAGCACACTTTGTTAGGACTAAATGTATACCATGTGTTGCCATGGTTTGTGTTCCATAGCACCATCTGCATTTTCCTTGGCTGTCCATGTTTCCAGAGCATTAGCAGTAAAATGCCAAAAGATACACAGGCTGCTCACCAAGGATCTTTAATAGCAGTTTGAAAACACATATGATACAAAGAAAGGAATGTTTAATTACTACTGTAGGAACCTGTAAGAGGAACAATTGAGTTATAATTACAGAGTAAATTAAGAAAGACTTCTTTCTAATGCCTCAGTTTAGGTATGTCACTAATATTGCCCTATATTTTATATAATATATATAAAGAGCCAAGTACTTTTTATACATCTTTATTTGGGATGTGTTGTCATAGTACATGGCTAATTTTTAGAGGCAGATATTCTTGAGTTCAAATCTCTGCTATAACAACTATTAGATGTGAAGTTTTAGGTCATTTCTTAGCCTTCTAAAACTTATGACCTCTTAGTGTCCTATAACGCATACCTTGCCAATTGTTGTGAGGATCAAATAAAAGTAAATTATGTAAAGTGCCTGGCACACAGTAGGTTTCAACAAATGTACATCTCTTCTCTGCTTCCACTATTTACCTTTCAAACTACTGTCACATAGAGAGAATTTTTAATTTACATTTTTGTGATTAGAAACATTTTTGAAAAATTTGGGGAGGTGGTGTGCACCTCAATTTCAACCTCTTATTGTAAGTATTGATAATATGTGTTTATGTGGTGTGCACTGGAGTTTGGAACAATGCTCTCTTCAAATCTTGCAAAAATTTTTAAATAGAGATGTTGAGGGACTGTAATTTTACATCTGCCCCTTTGTGTAGAATAAAAATGACTCTATCTTTCTCCTTGATAACTTGAGGACATTCTTAATGTGGAGGCTACCCAGAGTCTCTGAGCTGCAGTCCTCTGTATTCTGGAATGTCAGCATACACATGGAGGCCTGGCATTAACTCTCCAAGCACTTTGATATTAGATTGATTGTCTTTCTGTTGCATATTTATTGAATACATTTTTATGCTTCCGTGGAAAGGAAGAAGAAAATAAACTACCCTTAAAAATGACTTCAAAAAAGCCTATCAGTCTGTCCAAATTTTCAGTACTTGTGCTACACTGTTTTGTATTATGTTTACTGGCATTACTGGCTTGAAACATAATTATCTGTCTTGTGTGCAATATATTTCTTTACTGAAATTCTCACTTGTCAGCAGTTGTATTTCTTTTAAGGCTTACATAATTTCCACTAAAATTAGTCTTGCCCAGTGCTTGTCTAAAAGGGCCCAGGATCCTCCCTGGGGGAGTTTCAGTTCTAGACTTCCTTTGAAAACTTTTTAAACAGGTGGAATTAGGTGAGAATAGCCATCAAAAGAAGCCTTGGAAAGAAACAGGCAGGCCTCTGATTTGTCTTGAGAGTAACAGAGAAGTGTGTTAGACAGAATAATGCCCCCTCCCAAAAGATATCCACATTCTGACCTTTGTAACCTATAAATATGTTGCCCTTACATGGCAAAGGGGGGTTGAGGTTGCAGGTCAGTTGACTTTAAAATAGGGAGTATATCCTGGATTATTTGGGTGGGTCCACTGTAATTACGTGTGTACTTAAGAGGAAGGCTAAAGAGGAAAGTCTCAGAGATGTCACTAAGGAAGAATATTCAGAGAGATGCAACATTCTTGCCTTTGAAGCTGGAGGAGCCAAAAATGCAAGTGGCCTCTAGAAGATAAAAAAGGTAAGGTAAGAAATTCACCCAGAGTGTGCAGAAGAAAGGCAGCCCTCTCCGTGCCTTGATTTTAGTACAGTGAAACTTGTATAGGAATTCTAGACTACAGAACTGCAAAATAATCAAGTTGTATTGTTTTAAGAAACTAAATTTATGATAATGTGTGGTAGCAGCAAAAAACAACAAATGTAGGAAGTTTCTGAATTGTTTATACGTGTAAGAGCTTCTCATCATTTTTAAATTCTGGGGGCCTTCTGAGTGTTCAGCAGCAAGTGTCCCTCAAAACTCGGGACTAAGATATTTAGCCAAACCCTCAAGTATGCTTTCACTCAGCCATAAAGATTGCTATATGCCATATAGCAGAATTGCTACAAATCTCTTATTATAAAATGAAGCCTCTGATAGAGGAAATCTGCAAAATCATATATATTCTTTTATAAAAAGTGAGTCGGCAATGGAATTATTTGTCTTGTTTTATTCTCTTTGTTCTTATTCCTTCTTTGCTATCTTCTGCTTATTATTACTTACCTTTTTTGGTATTTAATATAAAGAAAAGGACCGTTAGTTTCAAGCTCCAAAGTTTTTTGCTAATGCATTGACTAAAAGGGAACAGCCTGGGCAATTGAGCTTGTCTGTCAAGTTGGTCAAGGTGGAGAGTGATGTAGTCTGGGGTTCCCAGAGCCCATTGGACCTTTGACCTTTTCTGTTGAGACTATTAATCTAGGTTAGTAGTCAGCACCAGTTGTGCAGTTGGAGGGTTGTGTGCCTGTATGTGGTTCCTCATTGAGTACAAATGAGCCTCTGACTAACTCAGAGGGTAATTGGTCCTTTTTGTAGTTTTCCCAGATCAGGGTGGGAAATTAGAATAGACAGGCTTTGACAGGCAAGATGAAGATTCATTTTTGGAAAGTCTGCCATTGTATCAGTGACAAAACAATGGATCCGCACACTGAGTTGATTACATCTTTCATACCATGAGCTCTGTTCACCAGAGAGCTGCTCACAGAATCAAGCGGGGTGAGGAATTGCTGGATAGCTTGATAACCTCTGAGATTAGTGGCACAGTGAGATGGGTTTAGTCTTGTCCCACTCCCAACCCCACCCCCTCAACCCACACTACCCCAGCTATCCTATCATCCCATGCTTCTCATCCCACCTAATTGGGCATAAAATGAGATAAACAGTAAGTAGATCTGTGGACTGAATACATAAAAAGGCATGGCTATGCCCTTTGACTGAAATGTGGTCTAACCAGAGAGGGAAGGAAAATCTCCCAATTCCTATGACCCTCTCCTTAATGGCTCTTCACTACTTAAATAGGAAGTTTTCTTTTCCACCCACCCCATGGGAAGCTCTCATATTTTTGTCTTGAGCCACTTCCCACTTCTCCCAGATCATCTTTGGTCCTCCTTCTCTCTTCCTCTTTTAGATGCTTAGCTGCACGTAAGTTATTTATTAATTTATGAGATATTTATTAAATACCTACTGTGCTGTGTGCCTTAAACTCTTTTCCTCCTTCTACTTAACCTGTCAGACTATCCTTTTCTGATTTTCTTTGAAGTCTGTCATCGTTGGAGGCAGTGGTGGTTGAAAAGCAGGGAAGGACATGATTGGCATGGGATGGGGTTGGAAGGCAGAGCAAGTTGGATGTGTAGAAAGAGTAAAGAAAAGAAGACAATAAGGTAGGCTAAACTTTGGAGACCCCTACTTACCAAACCCTATGAAATCTAAATATTAAAAGCTGCAAAAGTTACACTAGGAAGGAAAAATCCTCAGAATGATTTGGAATGCTTTGCCTTCTTCAGAGAGGATGTTAATTTCTCATGGCCCAGTACAAGTTTTAAAATATAAAACTAAGTCATTTCTTAAATATTCTTTTAAATCTAAGGAAAAAAGCCAAATTATAGTTAATTAAGTTCAAAATATTCAAAAGTATTTGAGCATCTACTATAAGCCTGGTGCTGACAGTCAATGGAAACAAGAGGAAGATAAAAATGGTCGAGGGGATGTGGGGCATCTTGGAAATGTCTGTGTGTCTATAGAGCTTGGAAGAAAGAGGTGTGATTTTCAATGGGAGGTGGCAGTACCTGACATGGGAGATCTTCCCCTGGGTGTGCATTCAGGAAATACACTGATTAAAATCTAACTTACATTTTTAAAAGGCAAATAATAGTCAGCAGCACTTAGTTTTTCTTTCCTAAATTATATCTTAGAATTCATAGTTATATAATATATATTAGGAACAGGTTCACCTTCTTTAATCTAGTCACGGCTTTTCTTTTACTCTTCCTTCCTCCTTCTCCTTTTGTTTTCTTTTGTAGCTTATCTAAATCTTTTACAAATGCCCTTGGAACAGCAAAATCCCTTAAAAATTGTGCTAAATCTACTTGGCTTGTACTCTATAAATGGAACAACAAAGTCTGGATGACAACACATCTGTTTGCAGCATGGTTTACTGAATATTTTAAGTTCATTGTTGAGACCTACTACTCACAAAAATAGATTTTTTTCAAAGGATTACTACTCATTGGCAAGGCACCTGGTCACCCAAGAGCTCTGAAGGAGATGTACAAAGAGATTAATGTTGTTTTCATGCCTGGTAACACCACGTGTATTCTGCAGTCCATGGATTAAGGAATAATTTTTGCTTTCAAGTGTTTTTATTCAAGAAATACATTATGTAAGGCTATAGCCAGTATGTACATTCTGGTTTTAGACATAACACAATCACACAGTTAGATTACAGTATAGTGTAAGCATAACTTTCATATGCATTAGAAAATAAAACAGTTCATATAACTCACGTATCATGATACTCGCTTTATTGTGGTCATCTGGAACTGAACATGCAATATCTTTAAGATATGCCCGTAGTAGGGACAGATATATAGTAGGTTTTCATAAATGTTACTGAAATGAATAAGACTGAAACAAATATATCTATAACATTTTAAAAATACAATTTTAGTAGAGAGAAATCTTAGTTCTCCTAAGGGTGGGTTTAGTGGTGGAACTAGCCAAAGGCTGTTTGGCCTTAGGTCTGTTGAAGAAGCTGGAAAGTATAAATTTTATTATTATTACAAATGAAGTGCGGACAAAATTAAGCATGGCTGGTTTTTGATAAGACACATTTTCTTATATGGCTCATAAAGGGTACTAAAATTTACTGGCACTTATTTGCTTAAGGCAATTTCAAAGATGAATTCCCCAAAAGCATTTTAAACTGTGACAGCATTGCTGGACTGTGTTGGGTTTCTCAACTACTTTGAAAGACAAGGTTTACTTGTATCTGTAAGTTCCAGTATCTATGTTAAAAAAAAAAGTATCATTATTTTATTGTCACGTCTTATTTTCTATAGTGAATTTTTACAAGCTAAATTTCACATTATTTCCTGTGCATTTAACTCTTCTCTTTGTAACACTACCATTTTCAGTTCTCTCCTTTGTAAGCGTTGTCTCCCAATGCAGCAGCATTTCAAAATTTCATTAAAATTGTTTATTTTAAAAAGCTATTCATAAGACCATTAACTAAGACCAGATTTAACACCAATTCCAGTGGCTGATCTCTACCCCAAGTGGATATATAGCCATTTGTTATGATCCTTTGTTTACTGATTTTCAAGCAGTTTTCAATCTGTGTGACACTGATCAGATCCAAGCCAATTTGGACTAATTTTTCAAGTCACTTTTCATGAGGCAGTGCATTGAATGCTTTACCAAGTCCAAATGTGTAACATCTGCTCTCCTTTCCCTGATAATTTTACAGCTCTCTCAAGAAGTCAACCACTTTATCAACCATGGAATGTGTTTTATAAGCCTCCATTATTATTGCCATGATTCTGTCACCTTTTAGAATTTCCCCTCTCAACTTTATTTGCCAAGTCTTGATAAAATACTTATTAGTTAGGCATCTGATACAATTACTCTTCTAGTGGTAACACTTTGTGACTCTAAGTTCACTTGGATTAGATCTATATATAACCCTTTCAGTTATTGTGATTTAAAAGATGCAAGCAATAAAATCTGTGTTAGTCATTTTTGTTCATATCCTGGGAGAGATGTTATTCAGACTTGCTGATTGGTATACGTTTTGAGGTTTGAAGTGTTCACTTACCTGCTCTTTGTCATTAGCTGTTTTTTTTTTCTCTAGGTGCACTTCATAGTTTCCTATCTTTACCATATGTTAAATGGATATTATGCTTGCCACAGCATGCCTACAGAACAGTAAAATGTCTGTGCATGTACAGCAAGTTGACTCATGTAATCTTTGAATACAGCTTAAGCTTTTGATGCTTCTGTCATCTCATTGATATAGATGAGCTGTGCATAATAATATTTGCTTTCAAGGGTTTGGGGAGGTAATTTCTGTGCACATAAGCTGAGAAAAGTTTTCTTTATAATTATTTTTTGAGGCAAATTAAAAAGCTTCCATGAAAATGATGCATTTTAAAAAATGATTTAGGTCCTGAGGTCATTGTGTTTACTAATGGAGTTTAGTTAATTGAATAAATGTGAAGATCTTACACTGAGTATCCTTGCATCGATTAAATGTAGTGATATTTTAATAATTTTTACACACAAATTACTCAATTAACAAACTAAGAATATAATTGACATATTTGGTAGAGTAATGTAAACTAAAACATTGGTTATGATTTATCAAGGATTAATTCTCAAGTATTAATTAGTTGACAGCTAGAACACTACTTTTGACGTTCTTAAATTTCCTCTGATTAATCTTATATGCATTATAGATTAGTCAGTTTCTCTATCTTTATATAAAATATTTAGCTTTTGATGTGTTTTGACATATGGCAAACTTCAATAAGAAGGCAGACATTTTCAGTTTTGAGAAATGTAAATATATCATTCTGTAAGAAATTCTAAAATGTTGGCTATGGGACAATGGAAACCACATGTAGTTTTTCTGCAAATCTCACTATACAAGTAACTGCTTTCAACACATCTTTTCTGTCTCCAGTTTTAATACTAACTGCTTGATTAAATGTCAAATGGAGCAAAGGCCATTTTTGTCAGGTGTCACTAATATGCATATTGTTTCCAAAGGATGAAAAACATTTAATTTTGAATATTTATCACTCTTTTGTGGCTCAGTGGTAATATGCAGTATTCCCCATACTGCCTATTTATAATCTGAAGTTTTAGAGCTAGGGATTCATTGGCTGAATAAAAGCTGTGGCGTTTTGTTTTTAATTGCTAAATGACAACTTACGTTCTTTCTGTTAGATCCACAATTTAGAATACAAATTTTGGAAATATGTTCAAAGCAGTGCTTTTGCTAAAATCAAATTAGTTTTTTCCTGTTATCAATATTATGTTTATAAATGTTATAAATGTTTTGTTCATTAAATTATAATGACTCATAATGACCACAGCACTTCTATTTCTATATATAAAAGAAACTACCCACATTTTAAATATGAGTGGAAAAAATTCACATTTATATGGCATATGTATTTTTAAGCTTAAATTTTAGTTTCACTTAAAAGGTAAGTCTGAATCTAGAAAGCTGTTCCTAAGGACAAGTGATTCAAACTTAGTAGATTATAACTTATAAATGAGTGTATATGCCTTTGGAATCAATGATTCCGAGTCAAGAAATGGTATTCTGTCAAAGGTGAAACAGGGATACTTACACAGTAAACATGTTTAGGTTTTGCTTGCTTTGTATAAATATTTAAAATGATGCATCAGTATATATTAAATGAAGAAGAGTACATTATTCTTTTTGCATGAGGAAAATCAGAAGTCTGTAGTTTTCTTTTTATAAAAATACGGCAATTCTGTTTCTCAACATGCCAATCATACGTATGAAAGTTTAACAGGTCAATATTCTCTGTAGTTCCAAGTTTCTCAATTTATACCAATGCATTTTGGTTGCTATGTTGTTATTTACAGATATACATATGTGTTGTTTAAAATTTTCTTTCTGTTAAGTTCATGAATCATTCACATAAACATGAAACTATTAAAACAATATATTCCCTCGTAACATATAACTTTTATATTTCTGAGACTTTAGAATTTTTTCCTCATTAATTATGAGCTACAGCACATTAAAAGATGCATTGTATAAGCATTGTGAACAGATGTGGCCAAATAGGAAGGCTGAATATGGGGTAAGAGTTTTCTGGTTCTTAAGTTAAAAGTAAGTGAAACTTTGTGTCATCAAAAATTTACATCTTTATAATAAAAAATGGACAATCTCAAGATAAAATAATATCTAATTTCATGCATTTTTAAAACATTGGAGGATTCTTTCTAAACCCTGGATGAGCAAGGACTCTATTTTAATGACTTCAACAGGCAAATTCACCCACTGCTGGATGATTATTCATCAGAATGTCTTTCTAGGATCCAGACAAATTGTATCCTCTATTTGATATTAGTCAATTACTTTTTATCATAATATCCTCATACAATGTGAGAGATTTGTTTACTTCTGTTTTTATCGCTTTTATTTATTTATTTATATTGATGGCAGGAGGTAGGGTTTAGGCAGGACCATGGTGTAAAATGGGGATGGCATTTTTGTGTTTTGACCAGAATAATTTGGAGCTTTTTGCCTTCATGCTTCTCAAAGTATAAGTTTTGTCAAGATGCCAGCTCCAATGACAACACTGAAGAAAGCAGCTTTAAACTGATTAAAACTTTATTTTTACTAGATATTTTGTAAGCTGTATGTTGCTACAAAATGTTAGGTGATATCTGTATGTTAGAGGACCCAAGGTATTGATCAAATCTAAGAAAAACTTTTTCAAATAGAATATGCAAAATAAAAATGACAGTATATTTTAGGCTACCTTGTACCCTTTAAAAATGGACTCACATTATGTGGTTATTGTTTATAGAATGTCATACTAATCTTCATATAATTAACTTTTTAATGTATTGTTTTTACACGTTGCAAAATTCCTAATTATTTGGTTTTAAACTGGTAACTGAGAATAATTATTCTTTCTGTCCTAGGTAAAGACAGTATCTGAATTGAGCTGATTGAAATAAAGGGAAACAAAATCTCAGTTCTTTTCCTATAGTTTTAATTTCTTTTATTATATTTAAGTGGTTGTTGTAAATATGAAATTCTATTTTAACCTCGGAGGGTAGGGACAGGGAAAATAAATGAAGAGCCAGATTTCTTGTGTTCCTTTAACTTAATAATAATAATAATAATAATTAATCTTTGAGTGAAAGTATGACTGGAGTAAAATTTGTTAATTTGCAATTTAGGAGCCATTGACAGGGATGGTTCTTATGAAGGTTCCCAGGGCAAAGTGGTGGCCATGTTCATTGACATACCATTCTCACTCTCACCTATGCTTATGCTTTCCTCTTTAGGTCTCTTGCACAAGTACAAGAATGGAGAAGGCAGGTGGGCAGAGGATGATGCTCCACAGTGACATCTGGGAAATGATGGGAAACATTTGTAAAATGAACCTGCAGCTATCCTGTTCAAAAAAACAAAAAACAAACAAAACAACAACAACAAAAACAGTGCGGTACCATGCACTTTTATAGAGTTAGTAAATAATGTTTGTGACTTTCATATGCTGGCTTCAAGTTTTTCTCTGTGGTACAGAGTACCAAAGTGGAGTATATTTAAAGTATAAAGCAAAAGTGTTTTGTTTTCATTTTAATCAAGTCTTTAGAGGTAAAGTGTGTATATTAGTAGCCAATTACCTCATTTGCATGCATGTCGTATTTATGTGTTACAGTAATATGGAAATGAATCTGAATATTGATTAGATAGTTTTAAATCTATGAAAGAATCGTGTGCCTTTCTCACAGTCCTAAATTGTAAGAAAATTAAAAAAAAATTTAATTGTAAGAAAACTTTAATTTTTAAAATTTTCTTACAATTTTAAAGTTTTAATTATTTAAAAAATAATTTTTAAAGTTTTCTTACAAATTTTAAAGTTTTCTTAAGTATTTAAAAAGTAATTTTTAAAGGTTTCTCACAATTTAAGACTATAAGAAAGGCAAACAATTCTTTCATAGATTTAAAACAATCTAATCAGGCTGGGTGCAGTGGCTCACGCCTGTAATTCCAGCACTTCGGGAGGACAAGGCGGGTAGATCACAAGATCAAGAGATCAAAACTATCCTGGCCAACATGGTGAAACCCCGTCTCTACTAAACATACAAAATTTAGCTGAATGCAGTAGTGCGAACCTGTAGTCCAAGCTACTTGGGAGGTTGAGGGAGGAGAATTCCTTGAACCCGGGAGATGGAGGTTGCAGTGAGCCGAGATCGTGCCATTGCACTCCGGCCTGGGCTGGATGGAGATTCTGTCTAAAAAAAAAAAAAATCTAATCAATATTCAGATTAAAAATTTAAAAAATATTGAAATTGGCCAGGCACAGTGGTTCACACCTGTAATCCTGCACTTTGGAAAGCTGAGGAGGACAGATCACCAGAGGTCAGTAATTCGAGACCAGCCTAGCCAATATGGCAAAACCCTGTCTCTACTAAAAAAACAAAAGTTAACCAGGCGTGGTGGCACATGCCTGTAATCCCAGCTACTTGGGAGGCTGAGGCAGGAGAATCACTTGAACCCAGGAGGCAGAGGTTGCAATAAGCCAAGATTGTGCCATTGCACTCCAGCCTGGGCTACAAAGTGAGACTCTATCTCTCTCTCTCTCCCCTCACATACATATAATATATATATATATAATATATATATTATAAAAAACTAACATATAATAATATATATATATTAGTTTTCCTAAGATATTTTACATATATTATCTTTATTTAAATGCACCTACTATAACTAGGCCTAGGGATGATTTTAAAAATACTTTGTTTGAAATGTATAGTTCATAATAATATACTTTTTTAGTTGTAAAGTTATAAGGATCTCTCTAGTCAGTAATGTTAACCCTATTTCCATTTATAATTAAATTACATTTCATTCACTAAATCACCAACATTCAAAATATATGCAATGGTACAGAGTGTTATATATGTGCATGTATCTATATATAGGTGCATATCAAGCATAAAAGAAAAGGTAAAATTCAAATCAATCAAAAGACAGTTCAGTTATTGACCCTGCTCCTCACTATGTCATGTCATGCTCAGGCATTTACTAGCAGAATTAATAAGGTCCTTCTTCCTTTTTTTGAGACAGGATCTTGCTTTGTCACCCAAGCTGGAGTGCAGTGAGTGACACAATCATGGCTCACTTCAACCGTGACCTCCCTGGCTCAAGCAATCTTCCTGCCTCATGCACCACCACACTCAGCTACTTTTTGAAAAAATTTTGTAGAGATGGAGTTCCACTATGTTGCCCAGGTTGGGTCTCAAACTCCTGGCCTCAAGTAATCCTCCCACCTTGGCCTCCCAAAGTGCTGGGATTATAGGTGTGAGCCACCACACCTGGTCCAACGTTCTTCCTTTGAAACTTGGTAAAGAATATTTTTAATTTTTAAATAAGACTCTAATCTAAAAGTGTACAGAATGACTTTACTCAGAATACTAAAATGTAAGAACTGGAAGGAATCTTAGCAGTCATCTAGTCCAATATCTTCCATTTCCCAAGAAATGAAGCTTGTCCAGACAGATTTGCCTAAGTCAAGAGAAACTGAGTATGTTCAAGAATGATTTTTCCTACTACTAATAATTAAAATAATAAATTTTCTTATTATAAAAGCAATACATGTTCATTGTAGAAAATTTGGAAAGTACTGATTTTAAAAACTCCCAGTTATAATCCCATTATCTGGAGAAACCACTGTTAACATTTTAATATATATTTTTCTTGTCTTTTTTCTATACCTATATACATGCAATTTTTTATGATATTGAAACCATGTAGTGTTTACTGCTTTTCAATAAAGATAGTATTAATAGTTTTCTAAAGAAGAAACAGGGACATTGTAAAATATTCCTGTGGTACAGAAAAGTAAAAAGAAGAAAGTAAAACTATCACTTGAATTCTCACTGTCCAGCAATAATCACTGGCCAAAATATTAAGATAATTATGAGGCATGCTAAAAAATGACTAGTTAATAATATTAATAATATACTTCCAGATATTTGTCAATGTGTATATACTCATAAAGATTTATGTATATATTGATGTTTGGTAATATGCTTTTTTACTCAATAACATCATGTAGATTAACTTCTATGTCAATAAACAGGTTTATGTTACAATTGTGCTGACTATATCATGTTTTATTATACATTTGATTTATTAAAACATTTGTATTGTTAATCTTTATATAATTACAATTTTCTCCCATATTCAGTGGTATAATAAGTTTTTTATGGCTAAATTTTTGTGTATATCCTTGATTAGTTTCTTATGTCAGATCCCTAGAAGTAGTGTTGATGAGTGAAAAACTGTGTGTTTACACTTCTACCAGCTATGCATGAGTCTATTGCCCTATTTTTTATGATGTAATAGATGCATCATTACTGTTTAATTTTGCATTTACTTTCTAGCAAGAACAAACCCTTCCCAACTATGTATTGGCCATTTATTATTTTTCAGTTGTGAATTGCCCGTTAGTGTCATTGCAGATTTTTAAATTCAGATATTCACCATTATGTAGTAAATATATTAATGTCTTTTGGTCATATATGTAGCATAATCTTTGGTAATTTGCATTTTACTTTTCAGTTTTGTATACCTTTACCACACATTGTTTTGTACACATTCTTTTTGTGTGAATACAGAAGTTTTGAAGTTGTAAGTAGTTAATTGCATCAATATTTTACTTTATGATTATTGATTAGAAAATCCTTTCTTACACAAATACAATGTATTCATTTATATTTTCTCCTAGTGCCTTTCTCACTTGTTTCATATATCTATATTTCATCTTCATGTAAAAAATGAGATAAAATTCAACTTAGTTTTTTCAACAACTCTTACTATATTGACATGTCATATATGCCTTTGTCATATACCAAACTTTTGATTTTTATTTTTGTGTAGTTAAATTTATCACTTTCTCTCTCTCTCTCTCTCTCTCTCTCTCTCTCTCTCTCTCTCTCTCTGTGTGTGTGTGTGTGTGTGTGTGTGTGTGTGTGTGTGTGTGTGTGTGTTTTGAGATGGAGTTTCACTCTGTTGCTCAGGCTGGAGTGCAGTGGCCTGATGATCTTGGCTCACTACAACCTCTGCCCCCAAGATTCAAGCGATTCTTGTACCTCAGCCTCCCAAGTACCTGGGATTACAGGCGTGTGCTGACATGCCAGTCTAATTTTTGTATATATATATTTTTAAGTAGAGACAGAGTTTCACCATGTTGGCCAGGCTGGTCTCGAACTCCTGACCTCGACCTCTCAAACTGCTGAGATTACAGGTGTGAGCCATCATGACCTGCCAAGCTGTTTTTATCATTAATTCTATAGATTATAAAGGCTTTCTACCCCAAGAGTATATGTATGAGACTACACACACATACAAACATACACACGTCTATATATTTTTATGGTATATTTATATTTCATTTTAAATAATGAAATCATTAATCTAAAATTAATTTTGACATATTATGTGAAATAAAGACAACACCATTTTTCCCTAAATGTTGTTGTACCAATATAATTTATCAAATAATTCATATTTTGCCACTGACTTTTTGTTATTTATTTTTAGGAGTGCTTTTAATACAGTAAGATGCATCAATCAGATGTTGAACCTCATATATCTGAGCCTTCACAGTGGAGAGATACTGTCTACTGCCAGGTATACAGGAGGCTTCCAGGGACTATGTTGCACTTTCTGATCTACTCAGTTTCCTTGTCAGAGTTATGTTACTGTTAATGCCTGTGGCTGAAGCCATCTTAAGTCTACCAGCTTAGTCACCCCAACATTCTCAGGGAAGGCAGGACTTTGTACTCTTCAGCCCCAGGAGAGACTCTTGAGACACCTGAGTTCATTAAGGGTCTTCACTCTCTTCTCTGACTCTGACTCTGACTGGTCTTGCTTAGGACATGACCCATCTTCAGCCAAGAGGACCTGAGCTGTAGTCTGCTGCTGGCTTACAGAAAAAAAGTTTACTTTCTTCATGGACATTATTAGTCTCATGTGATATTTGTGATAGGTTTTTCCAGCCTCCAAGTCACTTGGCTTAGGAAAGTACTTGCCTCATGCTGCTCTGGTTTATGATAATAAAAGGCCTCACAGTTTTAGCTATCATTAATCTTGGGGGTTCTTTTAACTGTCTGGAGTGGATTAAAAACAGGCTTCTCCAAACTGAAGAGGTAAACAGCCTTCAAATGAAACAGTGAGGTGGGGAAGAACAGTTCTCAGTCCAGTTGCGGTGTTAACATTTCCGTTGCTGACAAAATATTTTTAGGTAAGAATTTACATCTTTGTGGGCCTCATTTGTGTGGATTTCAGTTATTTGAGGGCCTATACATCACTTTTAGGAGGTGTTGCTGCTGTGACAACCTGCAGTGTTTGGGGGCAACATGGATTGTGTGTCTTGTTTACAGCATACGTCCCATGTTGAGGGGAAGCTGTTTCTCAAAACCCGGGTGAGTGGCCATATTCCTCGAAGGCCAGAATCTGGTACACAGGTCACTTAGTAAGGGCTCAGATGGGTTTAATCGAATCACACTGTGAGGTTTGTTTCCGAGGATAAAACGAAGAAACTGAGGCCAGCACCAAAATAATCCAATGCAAGGGAATTTATTCAGGCTCCCAGGTGAGGTTCTGCAGTCCTGACAGGAGGGGCTGGAGAAGTCGCACTGACTTTTTTTAGACAGGGGGTTTTATAGGGAGTGAAACAGCTCGATTGGTTGAGGAAGAGCAATACTGCTATTGGGTAAGTTACAAGCCTTGACCTAGGACTTGGCCTGTTATTGGTTGGAATTACTTGCCTGCTATTGGTTGTTAAGACTCGGCTGCTATTGGTTGTTAAGACTTAACTGCTATTGGTTATTAAGAAGCTATGG
>CAUYQU010080121.1:0-67072 GCA_963574635.1 Cheracebus regulus
GGGGAGAAATGCCAGATATAGGTGAAGGGGAGGAAGGCAACAAATTACACTGCCACGTGTGTACCTATGTAACAATATTGTATGTTCTTCACATGTACCCCAAAACCTAAAATGCAATAAAAAATAAAATTAAAAAAAAAAAAAGATGACAGTACAGTTTGCTAGTGAATAGCGTGAGCTTTGGCGAAAGAAAGATCTGAATTTAAATCTGGCTTTACCATTTGTTAATGAAGCATCTTGGTCAAGTCAATTGATCTTTCTAATACTCAGTTTCCTTAAAATTAAAATGAGAATAATTACAATGTCTACATTGAAATGTGATCATACAAGTAAACAATGATCTAGAGGATAAAAGACACAGAAATAAAAGACATTAAAATCAGAAAAAGAAAGAATTAAATTGTTTGGAGATGCCATGATATTACATATAGAAAACCCTAAAAACCACCAAAATCTGTTGGAACTAAGAAATGAATTCAATAACATTTCAGGATACAAAATCAACATGCAAAAATCAATTGTGTTGCTATACACTAACAACAAGCTATCTTTAATAAATGAAGAAAGCAAGACCATTATAATAGCATCAAAAATAATGAACTATTTAGGAATACATTTATTCAAAGAGCTGAAACATCGGTACACTTAAACCTATAAGATTTCTTATTGATTAAAGAAAATGAAGAAGATATAAATAAATGAAAAACTATTCTGTGGATTGGATTGGAAGAATTAATATCGTTAAAATTTTCATATCACCCAAAGAGGTATATATATTTAATACAATCCTTATCAAAATTCCAATGAAATTTTTTACAGAAATAGAAAAAAAAAAATCTAAGTTTGGTTGGAACCATTACATAGCCCAAATAACCAAAGCAATTTTAAGAAAGAAAAAAAACAGCTCAAGGCATCACAGTCCCTAATTTTAAAATATATTACAAAGTTTTTGCAATCAAACAACATGGTACTGGTACAAACAGACACCGATGCTCATGGACAGGAATAGAGAGCTCACAAATAAACTCATACATACATGATCAGTCAAACTTTGGCAAGACTGCCAAGAATACACAATGGAGAAAGGATAGTCTCTTCAATAGAGGGTGATAGGAACTGGATATTCATGTGTAAAAGAATGAAATTGGACCCATCTTATATACAATATTGAAAAATTAACTCAACATAGATTAAAGGTTTAAATGTAAGACCAGAAGACATAATACTCCTAAAAGAAAATAGGGGAAAACCCCATGATATTGGTCTTGGCAGTCACTTTTTGGATATGACACCAAAAGCATAGACAATAAAAGCAAAAATAAATAAGTAGGACTGCATCAAATTAAAAAAAAAAAAAAGAAAAAGAAAAACTTCTGCCTAGAAAAGAAAACAATCATCTGGGCATGGTGGCACACATCTGTAATTCCAGCACTTTGGGAGGCTGAGGCGGGAAGATGGGTTGAGCCCAGGAGTTCAAGACCAGCTTCAGCAACATAGTGAGACCCCATCTCTACATTTTTAAAAAAAATTAGCCAGGCATGGTGATGCATGCTCGTAGTCCCAGCTACTTGTGAGGCTGAGGTGGGAGGATTGCTTCAGCCTGGGAGGTTCAGGCTGTAGTAAGCTATATTCATGACACTGCACTACAGCCTGGGTGACAGAGAGAGGCTCTGCCTCAACAAAAAAGAAAAAAATAACAATCAACAAAATGAAAAAACAAGCTACAGAGTGGGAAAAATATTTGCAAACCATATATCTGACAAGGTATATGGAAATATATATGGTGTATGGAAATATATAAGGAATCCAGACAACTCAACATATATGGCAATATAAAAATACAAATAAACCCTATTTAAAAATGAGCAAAAAACCTGAATAGACATTTTTCTAAAGAAGACATATAAATAACCAACAGGTATATGAAAATGTGTTCAACATCACAAATCATCAGGAAAATGCAAATCAAAACCATAATGAGATATTGCCTCACACTTGTTAGGATGGCTGTTATCAAAAAGATGAGATAACAAGTGTTGGTCAGGTATGGAGAAGGAAAACCCTGTACACCATCAGTGGGAATGTAAATTGGCACAGTCATTATGGAAAATAGTATAGAGGTTCCTTTAAAAATTAAAAATAGAATTATTATATTATCCAGAAATATATACTTCTGGGGATATATCCTGATAACTTGAAATCAGTATATTGAAGAAATATGTGCACAATGTGTTGATTGCATCATTATTCAGAATAGCCAATGGCTACATATAATCCAAGTGTCCATTAATGGATATCACATGTATCATGAAATATTTATCAGCCATAAAAATAAGGACATTCTGCCATGTGTTACATCATGGATAAACCTAGAGGACATTATGCTAAGTGAAATAAACCAGACAGAGAAAGACAAATACTATATAATCTTGCTTATGTGGAATCTAACAAAGTAAAGCTCATAGAAGCAGAGAATAGAACAGTGGCTGTCAGGGACTGAAGGGTGGAGGAAATGGAGACAGATTGTTCATAGGGTACAAACTTTTGTTGTATTATTGTTCAGTTTTATTAAGGTATAATTAACAAATATAAATCATATATATGTATAAAAGACAATGTAATTTTTTGATATATATGTGTTGTGAAGTGCTTAAATCAAGTTAATTAGCATATTCATCACCACATACTTATTTCTTTGTGTCAAGAACATTTAAGATCTACTTGTTTGGCATGTTTCATGTATACAATACATTACTATTAACTGTAGTGACCATCTAATCGGATTAAAACTTTGTAAAAAGGGTGAGAACATTTTGTTGTAAGATGAATATGTTCTGAGGACTAATGTATAGCATGGTGACTATAGTTAACAGTAGATTTTAAATGTCTTCACCCCCTACACACACAAATGATAACTATGGCTGATGATGGATGTGTTAATTTTATTGTGGTAACATTTCACAATCTACACATGTATCAAATCATTGCATTGTACACCTTAAATATATAAAATATTGCCAATTAAATATTTAAAATAAGAAAAATAAGAAAAACCATTGTGCTGATTGGGCATCCACTAGTTCTCCAGTTTAGGATTTAGGTTCACACCAATCTGGAGTATGATTGCAACAGATATGGCATAGAACTGAAATGGATAGCATATGAAAGTCTTTTCTAGCTATGGGGTCTGATGATCCACTTAATAGGGCAGTGGTGGCTTATAAGGATTGCTGCAGATTTGGCAGGAAACTCAGCAGGACATTGAGACTCTGCTAGAAGCAAGAAGCCTCATTTTCCTTTCCATCCCCACCAATTTATCAAGATTTAGGGTTTGGATTAGAAATTAAGACAAAGATAGTAGCAAAAGAAGCACAAAGTAATTTTTCATCAAAGGGGCTCAGCTAACCTGCTCTTAAAGATTCAAGCCTGAATATGTCACCCATACTTTCATTCTGGTCTATTTTTAATTTCTCAGTTATCACAGATGTGTGTGTGTGTGTGTGTGTGTGTGTGTGTTTCTACTAATGAACTTTATTTTGCATTATGACACTGCAGCTCTTGTTTTGGCTATATTTCTCCAACTCAAGAAATCTAAGTCAAGAAAAAGTAAGTAGAAAACAAAATTGCAAAGTCACACATGTAGTCACCACTCCTCTAATATTTATCTGAATCAATATTTAGATAAATGTGTAAAAAGCAAAGAATAAACCAGAAACTGTGACGTTTCTGAACCTTTCATGCTGCATAATACTCTCTTACTACTTCTTGCGTCCTCTGGTACCGGCTAGAGTTTAGAGTTGTGGTCAGGGATTTGACAAAGCAAGGGACATATCTACATATGCAAAAATGACAACGAAGTTCACACCCATGAATTATGATCTTCCACAATTATTTAGCTGACCATGGAGAAAACAAGAAATCTTAGCTAGATGAAGAGCAGCAAGAAGGAACTGGAAAGTAATTTTGCATTAAGGCTGCAGTATATGCTCCTCACATTATTTCTCTTTTAAACATGAAATTCAAAGCACATAAATCATTAAGATATAGCAAAATGCCATGCTTTACTGGAATTTAGGGAATATAAATGTTTAAATATCAAGCATTAGTATTCTTCTTTCAGATGATTTATATTTTGAAGTAATCAAAGTAGTAAACTTGCATTCCACCTCTTCTAGGAATAATTTTCGAAATAACCCTGTCATATTGATTTCTACTATCTCACACAAAAAAAATCACAAGTAATCACAGAAGTTGATGTCACAGAAATGTGCTATATATTTTGTTATTTATTTAATGGCCATCTGCCATGACTTATTAAAAATTGTATATATTCAGGGTGTACAACATGATTTGATATATGTATACAGATCGTTTCTAACTTAAGATGGCTCCATTTACAATTTTTCAACTTTAGAATGGTGCAAAAGTGATATGCATTCGTACAATACTCATAAAACCATTCTGTTTTTCACTTTCAGTATGATATTCAGTAAATCACATGAGATATTCAATACTTTATTATAAAATAGGCTTTGTGTTAGATGATTTTCAAATGACATTATTTTCAAATTGCGATGGATTTATTGGGATGCAGCCCCACTGCAAACCAAAGAGCATCTGTATACTGTGTAATGATTATCAAAATCAAATTAAACTAACATTTCAAATACCCCCCATGCTGTACATTAGATTGCCAGAACTGGTTCATTTTATAACTAAAAGTTTGCACCATTTGATCAGCATGTTCCCATTTTCCCCAATCCCCAGTTCCAGGTGATCACAATTCTACTCTCCATTCCTATGAGTTAGACTTTTTAGATTTCACATATAAGAGAGACCATACAATATTTATCTTTCATTTCACTCAGCATAATATCCTCTAGGTGCCATGACTCCTTAAGCAAACTGTGTGTTTCTTGATGGCAGATGCTCTTTCCCTCTTTTAGGTCCCCAATAGTTTCTAAACCAAGACTGCACAGAAGTGCTGCAAGAGTGCTACAGGGGATAGAGGCCATAGTTCTGGTTTTTAGTATTTATTTATTGTGTGTACCACAAAATGTAGATCAAGGATTTGTAAAAGAAAATATGAATACTTGAATTTTAGTGGCCACTATGTCATCTGACCCCATATATTGAAGGAAACCATAAATCCAGGATAGAGTCTCACAGAATGATATGATCTCAGCAAGGCTATTGACTATTCTGAAACTACGCATACATATAGCAGTCAAATGTTTACAGTGATGATTTGGGGCTGTTCAGATTCAGGACATTTTATATTCTGATTCTGTAATCTAGGCAAAGTGCTAAAAATACATTTTGATTGTTTGGAGAAACATAATGAATAGAGAGGGCAAGCATCATGAAAACTGAAAAGTTTCTAAAAGCTTTCTTCAAATGCAGGAAGGACTCTCACATGGAAATGGACATGCTATTTCATGTGGAGCTAGAAAAGACAAAGCAGCAATAGAAGTAACCATGAAATATATTATAATAACTAAATAACTTCCTTAATAAAAAAATGCTCAAAATGAAAAGGCAGCCTTCAGATATACCTTACATTTACTAGAATGAGTGAAATAAAATCTTGATTGAGCACTGGCCAAAAACACTGAGGGATTTCAAGCTTGTGTGTGTGTGTGTGTGTGTGTGTGTGTGTGTGTGTGTGTGTGTGTGTGTGTGTGTGTGTTGCATCTAAGTTACCTTCCAATTCTATGATTTTATGAAATGTAGACACCCATTTCAATTAAAGGAAAATGTTAAGTGACTTAACAAAGATTAGATACAGGCTCATAGACCATTAAGATATTGTAAATCTCCAAAGAAAGAAGATACGATATCATCTTTTTATCTTTGATTTTTGACCCCATGTCACTTCAAAATTTCAGAGATCCTAATAGAAACCAAGGAAGATCCATATTCACACTATAGATTCTCCTGGTGACTACTTACATCTAGATGGTGAAATGTTTTCTAATAAAACACAGTGATTTATGTTTGTGTTTTAATTTTGAAAAATTAAGACAACCCTGGATTTAATTCTGGAAAATCAGTATACATTTGGTCATGCCCAGATATCCACATCAGTACACTACTCATGCTCTGCCATGTTTTACAGGGCTCAAGCCAAACTGGTTCATGGTAACTGTGCCTACCACTTCATGTGCCCTGGAAAAAGATGAAGTAAGACCATTAAACATGGAGAAGAACACTTATTAAGAAATCAAGAATTTATTATAATACAAGTGTATTAAAGACTGTCCCCCTCACTGTGGCCCGACATGACTATCTTGTTTCAGCTGACACTATACATATTTTTGTCTAAGAAACTTATGCTGGCCATGATGACATTGAAGGGAAGAAAAAAAGAAAAGTAAGCTTTTTCTCTCTAAGTCTTCTTTCATAGCCAGAGATTTTAGACTGATGATTAAGTTGCTCTATATTTTGTCTCTGTTCTAGATTATTGGTCTAAGAAAGTTCTACAGAAGAGTGGGGAATAAAGAATCTTCTTCAAGATTCTAGGCAAAATTTTCCTCATGTAGCTCCCAGATCCTAAGAACAAAGGTCATAATAGTCTACTCTCCACCAATACTCAGATGATAGATAAAACCAGAATGATAAAACTATAGATCCTTTAATATTACCATGACATAAAACTCTATGAGGCCAGCAATTGTTGTCTAATTTTTCTAAAACTCCTTTTTTAAGGCTTGGGACAGTGCCCATCACACAGAAAGCATTCAATAAATGTTTGTTGAATAAATGAATGAATAACAAATCAATGTATCATTGAATTAAATTTGATAAAGGCATCAAATTAAAGAGAAAGTATTTGAAAATTCTTACACTCAAGAAAAGAAAACATTTTATGCATTAACATGATCATTGAGATATTGATGTTTTAAAATTAGACTCCTGTAGAGTTTTATTGTACTTCAATTATATATATCCAGAATATCAAACATTGTCATTGTTTATGTTATTGATTTAGCTCTCTGGACTACATTTCAGAGCTGGTCCTGCACTGTCTCGTGTTCAGGGCTCTTTGCAGGTGCAGGGCAGGAGCTGCTTCAAGAACTGCAGAGGCAAAAGTTTTTCTCTGGAGCAGTTTTTGATGCTCGTATTGAGAATGTGGTAACTTGTCAGACCTTTCCTTCCCACTGTGTTTTGCTTTTTTATTTGTCTTTAACTGCAAAAGTGAGAATCTCTTTATAGGTCAATGGTTATGAGCTTGGTCCCTGGAGTGAGAGTGCCTGGGTTTACCATTCACACCACTTAAAATCTGTGTTATTTCAACTTTCTGAGGCCTTATTTCTCCATCTGTATAATCGAGCCAAAATAACACCTAACTTACAGATTTATTTTGAAGGTTGAATTTGGAGGTGGAAGTTCACAGCACAGTTCCAGGTATACTGTATAGTAAGTATAATGATTGTTAGACTAATAGGTAGTACATGGTGATAACCGTATCCTACCCTTTCTTTTCTCCTTCCCTGCCATGTCTCACTCTTCTCCCCCTACCCTTCCACCTTTCATAAGCATCCTCTGAAAACATGCTGGTACTTGAAAATCCTATATTCCCATGAAGGGTGTACACATGGAGGATCCTGATGGTACCTGACTGTGTGCAGATGCAGCAGCCCAAACTCTGTCTCTGACCCTATCTCTGCATCTTAAGCACAGTGCATTCCTTGCAACTATATGATTCCTCTGTTATCAGTTGGTGATGATGGTGCAAGAGAGGGTAGAATTGTGTCAGAATTCAGAGGGAGGATGGCATGTTAAAACTGGAAGAAATATTCTAGATCAAGACCCTTATTTAGTAGATGAGGACAGTGAAAGCAGAGAAGCCGTGTGCCCAACCTAGGCCTGGCTTACTGAAATTCTTGGGTCTTGTCTCTGTGCCCCCTATTCCTGCCCACCCCTCCCACCTCCCGAGAATGTTTAGTCATGACAAACAGAAGGTAGCAGAAAAGAGATTCGTTAATCAGGAGACCTACTTTGGTGAAAGGAGAAGATTCTGTATCATTAACTGATTAAATAAAACAAATTCCAATGTAACATTTACTTTTCTTTCTGCCACCCCTTGGAGAAAAATTTCAAGAAGAAACAAAATTAACCAGCAAACTACATGTTAAGCATTCCAATATTATGTTGTCAACAAAATATTTTAGTATTTTAAGAAAGAGAATATGAGGACTTTAAAATGTGAGTCCAGTTTTTCTTTGTTATTTTAGTTTTAACTTTTGATGAGCCACATGGTGATATTATTCTACCTTTGTTAATTTGAATCCCTCTAGCTCATACAGAGAGACATTTAAAGTGCTTTCCTTAATATGGGGAACGAATTATCTCATGAGGAAAGGATTTGTTTTTTTATTCTGCTGGATTCTTGGAGGCTTTTGCTGAGAATCATCTAGGGTGGGATGGGGCATGATGCATTTCTTTAACAAATATGTACTGAGTAGGTGCCGTGCCAGGCACAGTGTCAGCTACTAGGTTTATGAAAATAAGATTCCGACCTTAGTCTGAAGGAGCATAGAATCTAGTAGGAAACACTAGTATGTTAATTAATTACTAATCTAAGTCACAATAAATGTAATGCTAGTGTATATTCAGTGTGTTATAATAGTATTAGAAGTGGTCCCTAAATCATGCTGGGACTAAAATAAAAGATCTCTGAGGAGCTGACTCTTGATGGACACCCTGGGAAAGAAAAACTCTTTGAATTAAAGAATAACAGGAGTCTAAAAGCTTTGATTTTAACTTAGCAACTAACTGACAAAATCGAATCCAGCCTCCCCTCACTTTCCATTGAAGAATTTATTAAAATCATACAAATGATTACACTCTGGGAATACTCATTAAACACCTGTAAGATTCTATGGGACTTTTTCATTAATCAAAGCCCAGATGTGACCCTATGGCCAAATATGTAGGACTGTTGGAAGAAGGCTGATTTTTCCTTATATCAGTTACCTACTTCTATCCCAGTTAAGAAGATTTCTGTCTGTGAGGGAAAAACAGGAACACTGGATATATTTGTGGCTCTGAGTGGATCTTTCTCATAGTACTGGCTTTTATCCTATACTCTGCTCAGGTTGTGACTTTAGTAATTAGCAAATTAACCAGCCTCTGCATGTGAGCTCACAATCTTTATGGGTTGTTAAAATAACAATCTAACTGCCTGACTCTTAATGGGATGTTTTTTAATGCAAAGAGCACTTGTTTCATTAGAAAGACCATAAATCTCAGCAAAGTTAAGGCGTTAAGCTGTGGTCAGTTTCACAAACAGTCATAGTCTCACAGGGCACCCTCATTTTTGCCATTACTTCACATTCACAGCAGGTTTAGAACACTCTCTGGGTTTCAGTTAGGAAACGGGACTTAGGGGCGAGAGCCCTGACTGGAAATTAATATGTGGAATGTTTTTTTACATTTTTTTTACATGTACTTTGATTACAAAACCCACAATTGTTTCCTTGGTTAGGTCAGTGTGACAGTTTCATGTCATTGTTCAGCAATTTTATTGAATATCCACTTTATGCCAGGCACTATTCTATATGCTAGAACATACAAGTAAATAAAAAGCTAGGGGTACCTATACACTGTGATTTCTATAGAACTGGGAAACTGTCAATCATAATGGCACCAGAGCACTTACATGTCAGTCCGATTGCTTGTCAGTTCTATCACTCCTTAAAAGTGATAGTAAATTCAACTTTTCTTTGGCTTTCAAGAAATAGAAGACACTTTAAATCAGTCATTTTAGTACAACAATGACTGGTGTAACAAGTAGCCAAGAGAGGAGGAAAGTTAACATAACCAGAAGATGTATATCTTAAATATAGAGCATGCTTGTTTATAAATATTCAGTATACGTAGCTTTCGCTACCTATACTTAAAACCTCAAAAATATATTTATCATACAATAAGTGTACAGATCATAAGTGCACATTTCTTGATTAACACCTCAATTTAATTTTTTAAGTTTATTTTTGGATTACAAAATAATATAAATTGCCAATAGTCGTAAGACTCAGCTGATGTGTACTTCTCAAGCTTCATATATGGAAATTGATAAATATCAGTTTATGATAATGGATTTTAGATTAAAATATAAAAGGCAAATGGCACAAAAATTCCAGGGCCCAAAATAGTGATCTCTGAAAATAGTGATAATACTTTACAGTCCAGTTTATGATGTAGGTAGTGGCCAATTCTATATATGATGCTGTTTCTAAAATCTTGACCTTATTTGGTAGAAAAACTAGAAAGGAAATTGCCCACATGAATGCGTGTGTGCACATATACACACACATATATCAACCCTCCTCAATTAAAAAGGGAATAGAGAAAACTCTGCTCATCTGGTATTTCTCCAGAACCTGAGATGTAAGACTAAAATAAAATATCCCCCATAGAATCCAAAATTGGGATCCAAATTTATACCACACATGGTGCACAAATTATGTGATGAGAACTTATTGTTAAAATAGGTCTAGGCTTATTAAGTTTTCCAAGCTCTTAGCAGAAATAAAACTCCAGATTTCATCAATTAAATAGAAACTACTAAAACCCAACATGAGCAAAACTCTCATCGACAAATAATTCTTGGCAATGACAACCTCATATCAAAAGTCACCAAATACAAGAAGAAATTATTCTACCTAATGGACAATCTATTGATACAACACAAAATAACATCACAGAACTTGATATAATGATACAATCTGAAATAGGTTCTTAAATAAGTATATTAAAATGAGATTCAAAGGATCAAAGACAAAATAGAGAAAATAAACCAAAAGGAAAATATAAGAACCCATGAATAAACAGAAGCTGTTTTACAAAACAGAATTTCTATAAATGAAGACTAGTAACTGAAATTTAAAGTATAGAAGATGATAAATAGCAAATCAGACATGGCTAATTTGTAAACTGAGGATAAATTTGAGGAAATCATTTGAATCCAGCACAGAGATATAAGAGCTAGAGCAGCAAATCTCAAAGTGTAGTCCTCACATCAGAGTTGCAACATCACTGAAAACTTGTTATAATGACATTCTCAAGTCTAACCTAGACTTGTGGAATCAAAGATTCTAAGGATAGGGATAAGTAATCTGTCTATTAAGAAGCTTTCCAGATGATTCTGATAAATGCTAAATTTTTGAGAACTCTACTAGAGAATATAAAAGAGAGGTTAAGAGATATAGAGACAAAGAAATTGTACAGTGTACTTTAAATATTCTAGGGAAAATTAAATAGGAAATATTTAAAAAGAAGCAATGCTATAAACTATATGGCTGAGAATACCACCAATGAAAAAAGGAGGGAGCTTTCAGATTGAGAAATAAAATGAGCCAATAACATACTAAATGAAAGCAAGTCCAATCATATATATACATATATATGTATATGTATATCTATCTATATATATCAATTATATACATATATATGTATCTGTGTATGTATATATAAAATAGTAAACCTGCAGAATATCAAAGGCAACGATGTTATTTTAAGGGCAATCAGAGGGATTTACTATCAAAATAATGGTGTAAAGCGTGTAGTGAACTACCTTCCTAGTTGAAAATAAAAATCATTTAGTGGATGAATTTTTTTTTAATTAATCATGTAAAGTGTTTGGAAATTGTCCTCTGGGTATGTAGTAAATGAACAACCATTTATTCAAGAAAATCTACTAAATGTATGTATGAATAGCAAAAATATGTGGACTAAGACATAACTCACTACCATTTCTATCCTGCCCCTTCTGTGTGATGAAAGCTCTAGCTCAGCCATTTGAAGACATGGGGCTTCCTCCCTACCTCACTCGCAGTTGAGGGTTACAGTTTTACTCCAGGAACAGCATGAACATGTCATTCCACTCCAGCTCTGAATTGCAGAATCTTTATTCTGGGCAGCCAGGAGCAGGAACACTGGTCTTTACTTTTCCCAACACTCACTCAAATGGCAGAAGTTGATACCCCAAGCACAATAGATGGAGAAAACTGGAATCTGAACACCCCTGCCCAGCTTGCTTAGGGTAGAAACATAAACATGTTTAAAATCCTGATAATACTTTTTACAAAGTTATCTTACAGGTTACTTTATACATTTCACCTATGAACTTTAGATTTTGAAAAGAAATACTGAGGGAGTATTTGCTTTAAATATTAACACGATTGTAGAGCTTTTACAACATTATGCCTAATAGAAAGCTGTATCACTAGGCTGTATATTGGCACCTTCATTTATTCAGTAAATAGAGTCAGAAATTTCTGAGTACACACTGAGACTGACAAGTCACCTGGAATTCACTTGTCAATCTTCCTTGGAGGGTAATTGCAATGGGCTAGCCCTCATTGTCTGGAGAGATGTGTATAAGATGTCCTATGTTTGGGGAATTAAGTAGTTCAGGTAGGGTAAGGAATGGTTCCTGGCCTGTAGCAGGCTTGGTGCCAAATCCATATGGTCACCACAATGCCAAGACTGGTTTGCAAGTAAGAAGTGGCTGTGTAGGTTTTCTTCTAGGGTACCTATGCAACAATCCTGCATCATCTGCACATGTACACCAGAACCTAAAGTACAATTAAAAAAAAAAAAAGAAGTGGCTGTATAATGGCTAAGACTTCTAAAAGTATGGGTCTGGTGACTAAGCAAGATACTGAAATATCTTATTCCTTTGAAGAAGCACCCTGAAGGACTCCCATCAGTAACAAAGGTAGTAGGCACAAAAAAGACCTGTGCTTCACCACATCACTGTAACCTCAGCTTTCAAGACTATTTTCCTGGCAAGGTCACACTTTATCCCCTTCTAGCCCAAGTCTTCTATGAATAAGACTTCTTTTCATCCTATGTTTGGGAAGTTCTTGTTTTCTACCAGGGAACCTCAAATGTACTACATTTTGTACTTCCTCATCCCCAGTGTCTTGATGTCCAACAGAATCAGGGCACCATAGCCAGAATTCTACCATCTTGTTCCCATGAGATAATAGAGATTGTGCCATTCTGTCAAAAAAAAAAAAAAGAAGAAGAAAGAAAAACAAAACCTCACTAAGAGTCAATCAACCCATTGAAACTTTCACTTAAAGAATCCTCGCCTTTATGGCTGGGAGCCTTAGCTGCTGAGGGAAATAAAATAATACCATTTAAGCATCCATTGTTGGGACATGGCCAGAACTTGGTTCATCCACTGTACTTCAAACAGGATATGCCAAGGTGTTTTTAAAACTCAACTACAATTTACAATTCAGGGCAGAGAGAACCTAAACATTCCCATTCCAAGAACTCATAGACACTGTAGAACCCTTGACTAAATAACCAAAGATTGAAATCTTGGGAGGGATGGTTTTCTGAACTTTAGACTATTACTATCAAGTTAGAGGTCTTTAGCATTTGTACACTTCTACCATGTGCTTGTAGAAGTACATCTTCTGAGTTTTTCATGTAAAGATGGGAACCAGTGTTTACATGACACACCTTTAGTATGCGTATTCTCATTTAATCTCATAACATTTCTGTATTGACATGTTAAGTTTTAAATTTCTCTTTTAGACATAGTAAGCCTTCAGGTTTAGGAATACTATTCTTAAATGATACTTTGCGTCTCCATCAGTTTCACTCCTAATACACAAACTTCTCATTTTAGAAAAGAAAACTATTTTCAAGGAAATTAAAGCCAATAACTTTGTCCTGCACTTCATAAATTATAAGAACTTAAGTGAAGTTTCCTTGTTTGCAGATCTCCTTATAAAATGTTTGTCAAATGCTCCAGAAATTCCTTCCTCATTTCCAAAGTCCCAAAGAAGTAAAAGAATATTGGCAATAGACATGGAAAAAAAAAAAGATTTCCCCTAGAGCTTTTGCATCCTCATACAGTTATTTGATTCAGCCCTGAGGTGTATGCTCAACATCTTGGGGTAGAGGTCTCTGTTTGAACACATTCATTGGAAAGGACCTGATTAGACCTTCTACTCTTGAACTGTTTTCAGTGGTAGAAAGTTTTCCTTTGTCCTGTGTTGAAATTAAGTTCCTTGTTACTTCTTTGTATGAACGTGTCCTCTGGAGTGCTACTGAATGAACTGATACAGTTTCTTGCCTCTGAGTTGCTATAGTTGCCTTCTATCCCAATCTTGCATATTACATGTCTTTTGCATAGTGACATTTTGAATCTTTCCCTGCAATATTACTGCCATATCATTGGCTGAGATTTGGTCATGCTACTCTACCATATCTGTGGCATCAGAGGACAGGGTACAACTCATAAAACCAGGTGGTGCTTTTTGTAAACATACCGTCAAGTCATAGACATTGCCAATAGCCAATTCAGGCTATTTTCCTCTTCACCTTTCCTGCCTGTGTACTTAATCGACTACTATAGCCTGAAATATTCATGATTTCTCACTCATAGAATCATCCATCACATGTGATTTCCCACAAAAACAAGCAGATTTAAAGAAGCAGCTTTGTGCCAAAAGTTTGCAGAGTAAAGACTATTTTTTCAGTCATTTCACAATGCCCTGAGTTATTGCTGTGGTTTATTAATTCTAACTCTGTTTGACTTCATGTTTCAGTGTAAGTAGCTATGAGTCTGTGTTTCTGCAAGGTAGCGATATGTTCTCAACTGCTAGTTATTTTCCAGGAATGTCTCTTCTTGTCATGTATTCAATTTGTCATTTTAAAAAACACATTTATCGCTATAAAGCAAGGCTAGGATTAATGCTGATCTGTTTCTTTTTCCTAGATTAGCACATTTTTCCAACTGTTTGCGCCTCAGCATATGGTCCCTATGTTCTTTTATTAAGAAAAAAAGAAAAACGTTTACACTGGCCATCTTCACTGCATTTTGTTAAATGTCATCGAAAAATTCTATCTGTACTCTGATCATTGCTTGTTCATATTTGAAGTGCCCATCTTATTATTTAGTAAGACATTTACTATAGCATTTGGGATCCTTTTGATCTAAACACCATCACATATTTGAAAACATGTTTCATCTTTTTAATTTAGTTGGTTCTGGGACTTAGGTTTTCTTAAATAAATCATAGTCGATGCCAAGAATTCAAAGTTACTTCCTGAATTTGTTTTGGAGCTTTGGAATATGGAAAGCAGAATGCATGCTATATTTAGGGTAGACTGTAATGTTTTCTGTGGATTCAAGTTATTTCTTTCCTCTTGTGAGGAACAAAATTGAACAGTCTCAAAGATGGCAGAATGGCCCATGTGTGCTATGGTTCTGTTGCTACAAAAAAAAAAAAATACTGCTTAAGTCCATACTAACTATATCCTATTCACTTTAACCTTATGTGCAATGGCTGAGAGATGACAGCTGATTCAGTGAACATCAAATCTTACCCAGAGGAATGCATGCATTGCTCTTTCTGTCTATATAGAAACGTATCTTGGCTTTTCTGTCCATGCACATCTGCTGGTGTACCATGGCTCAAAAGGCAGCAACCACTGTAACTGAGCATGAAGGGATGTGAAGTTGTCAGTGGGACTGTTTCACACACAGTCCTTGGTCTGGGTTCAAGACAAAGGGATAGATCCTCCTGCCAAGGAAAATCAGATGATAATAACCAGATATTTGTATACCAGCTTATAGCTCTACTATCCAGCGAATATTCACAAGTATCATTTCCTTTTAGTTCCACTGCAATCATGTGAGGTCAAATAATAGACTTTTCTTTCTTTCTTTCTTTCTTTTTTTTTTGAGATGGAGTTTCACTCTTGTTGCCCAGGCTGGAGTGCAAGGGTAAGATCTCGGCTCCCTGCAACCTCTGCCTCCCAGTTCCAAGTGATTCTCCTGCCTTAGCCTGTCAAGTAGCTGGGATAACAGGCACACACCACTATGCCTGGCTAATTTTTGTGTTTTCAGTAGAAACTGGGTTTCACCAGGTTGGCCAGGGTGGTCTTGAACTCCTGATCTCAGGTGATCCTCCTGCCTCAGCCTCCCAAAGTGCTGGGATTACAGGTATAAGCCACCATGCCCAGCTGATGTGTTTTATTACTCGCTCAGTACCTACCCAGGTGTTTACCTTCCCAACAGCTTCAACTTCTGCTTAGGACTCTCTATAGGTTCAAAGAAGCTGCTTCCTTTACCAACTCTAGGCTGAAACCCATGACTGAATCTAAGCCAATCCGCAGGTTTAATTTCTGTATCATAGTGATTGGTACAGGCATGGACATGGAACATATGCTGATCCATTCAGGGTGAATCTCAGGAAATTTTCTAAGTACCCTGGTATGAAGACATCACATCGTTCACATCACACGTAAATGGTGATGCATCTTGCTCTGGAAGCTGCTTTAACACATCTTTGGACCATGAGGAATAGCCACCATAGGATAAAACAGGTATATTAGAAGGCTAAGCAGAGTGGTGGAGAGAAAGCAAGTCTTTGGAATATTGGCATGTTGGTAAAAGTGCAGGAATAAATATTTTCTCTGGGACTTTTAATTGTGTGAATCAAATAAATTTCTTTCTCATAAAAATCCATTTAAATTTTAAGTTACCTATCTCTGAAAGTGACTTCATAAGAAGGGCTGTCTTTGCTGAACTCTCCTACAAACAGAGCCTGAGTCAAAGATTGGGGTGCACATAGTTAATTTAAGGTAAAATTTAACAAGATGATGAGAGTGGAGAAAGAAATTCATAGAAGAATAAAAGCCAGCAAAGGGGGTGTTAGGATAAGGAATCACAGTAAGAGTACTACAGTAGGCAGATCAGGAATCATTAACATTTTTCATTTCAATGCGTTTTACAGATATTAAATAGATATCGTCAAATTCAAAGAACTGTAAGCTGTGGTTAAGACACACCAGTACTAAAACCTGAGATTGATTGAACATTTACTATAAGAGGATTATGCTAAGTTCTTTTCATGTACTATCTCATTTAATCTTTAATCTCTGGAGATAGTTATTCTAATGCTTAATTTATTTAAACAAATAAAATTCTGGGTAAAGAAATTTGTGTAATTTGCTCAAAGCCACATTTAAAGCATGTCAGAGGTATATCCCAAACTCAGGTCATTCTGACTCTAACACTTGATGCTACACTGACTCCTACCCAGCCATGGCCCTACCCAGCCGTGACAGGTAAGCCACCAAGGGAAGGAGCAGTCACCAACATAAGGAAACACTATCATTAGCGAAAGAAACACAACTCTAAATTTCCTAGGGGAATTTATAATCTTATTTAATTTAAAAATGAGGATGTCCTCCTACCTTCTCAAAGATTCAATTTTATCTTTCAGTAAGATGGAAGAGTTCAACCACAGTATCTCTAAGAAGCCTAATAATTCTTAGATTATATAATGGTCTGATCAAGCATTTCAAATGCAAATATGAGCAAGTTTTAAAACATTGTCCATATGTAAGTGCATCTGAGAATACATTTTATTTAATAAGTAAAATTGCAATGTGTGTTTGGATATTTTCAAGACTTGAGGGAAAACAAGGGGTATGTGTGGAATAATCAGATATAAACACAGATTAATAGTATTCAGTCTTTCAAGGACATTTATTGAGTATATCCTTTAGGTCAGGTACTATGCAGTCATTGAAATATTAGTCCCTGAGAGCAAATAAGAACAAAAAGACACCTACGAGTGTTAGAAACCAATTTCATGCCACCAAACGAAGTTTCTTTTCTTGAGTAGGATGAAGGTAGTGCAGGATGAGAACAGAAAAAAAAATCAAATAATCCAATCCTAATTTGCACTTCAGTTTTTGCCAAATTATGAAGCTGGTTAGAGACTTATTTAGGAGATAAAAATTTGTGTGAAAGCTTCTGGGCACGCGCCTACGCGCGCGTGCGTGCACACACACACACACACACACACACACACACACACACACACACACACAGAGGTATCTATAATATGGCAGATCCCAATATGGTTCTAAGGGGGCAGAATTAGCTGGTGGAAAGGGCAATGATTTGGGAATTAAGCAGATTTGAAAATGAACCTCCCCTCAACCATTTTCTAGCTGTGTAACATCACTTTACTTCTTCGAGTGTTTCTGTCTTTTGAATGACTTGTTTTAACTACAAATTTGTCAACTAGGGCTGATGTATATATAGTTCCTGACCTAGGTACTCAAATAGATTAACAATAATAGGCAGAAATAGCTACTATTCATTGAGGTATTTTTAAAATCATTTATAATATGGGTTTTGAGAAACTGTTTCCTTGAAAAATAAAATCCCCACAGCCTAAATCACAAAGGAAATTAACAGTTTAAATGCCACAAATGATTGTACATAATTAATGACCACTGGCAAGATTTAAAAAGAAAATCTAATGTGAGTGTTCTCCCTGGGATCCAAAAATTAATTTTAAAAATATTGGTACTCAAGCTAAATTAAATTAAGTAAAGAGACTGTTTTTCTATTTTAGCATCTCTTTCCTTTGCTTTAATCAAATAAATACTTAAAAATAAAGGACTTAGCATATTTTTCTGAGTTATCAAACATTGCCATTACTTTTAAATTGCTGAGCTCAAAGACTGAAGCTTAAATTTTGGAAAACCATAAATACTAAACAAACTCTCTATATGCGTATATCATTTTACCTTAGCTTGTGTTACTTCTTACTATCACAGTTCAAATAGTTGTATAAAAGTATGTCCAATAAATTGATATGAATTCTCTATTTTTTCCTTTTAATGTTGATGGTGATCTTCATTTATAGTGTTGTAATTTGTCTCTCTGTAACTCTGCATGTATTATGTTGTAACATTTTTGTTGTATTGTTAATGCTTGCATTAAACCTCACTTTTTAATGTATTTATCTTTTCTCCTCAATAAGATTATAATATATTATTGGTAAAAGAGTCTGTGTCATGCTGTTCCCCTTTGTAGCCTCTGAGGTCAGGTAGCACATATTCTTTGTGTACAGCAGGATCCAATGTATAACATATTTAGTGCTGGGCTGATATTTCGCTCATCTCTCTACTCACATTCATCTCTTGCTGATTTGTTTCTGCTCAATAACCCCTGTTCTTCAATTTGACTTCTCCTTCATAGTCTCTGTTTTATCAAATTCCCTCCTCATTTTAAATCAAATCAAATCCCGCTGTTTACTTTCCACTTACATTACTGCCTGCAAGTGTCTATCAGGTATACTTATACCTAGATTATTTATGCTGGGGCTGTAATGCTTTTCACAATACCATATGCATCAAAGATGCTTCCCAAAGCAAAACTCCCATTTTATTGCATCTACTCAATTTTGCAAGCCCATAACTCCTCCCAGTTGTCATTTTCACAATAATACAAGGGAGGACATTGTTTGTATGAAAATTTTACAGAATGCCTCTCTCTGTCTAGTCCATTTTTTAGTTAATCAAATTTTTATTTTATTTTATTTGCTAGTTCCTGGTAAACACTACCCACTTCACAATCTTCTGTATTTGAAATTTCTACAGGTTCCACCTCCTTTCATTCAAATTCAGTTCATTTTACTAGCTTCTCCTCATGGACATTTTAATCAGCTGCTTCATGTACCAAGAAAATGCTTTGAAACATAAGCAGACTGCACCTCTAGTAGAATCATTAGTAGAATGTAGAATTCATTGCTGATTTATCTCTATCTAAGTGTGGATTGTAACAAATCTGTTACCTTACTCTAAACTGTCATAGTAACAACCAGTTACAATATGACTTGCTTTCTCTTACATACACAAGGGGGTTGGTGAGGGGCGAGAAGATCTCTAATATCCTTATTTGTAGGCACTACCCAGTGTGTACCTAGCAATTGCATGATATAGGAAATATATCATTTTCTCTACTGAAAAACTCTTTATTTTATAATTATTCAATGGTAAGAAAAGAGGCTTTATACAATTGTGACTGGAAAAAACAGAATGTAGAGCTATGGAACTATTTTTGGAGGATGCTGTCTCCAAGTTTTAAGAGTTCAATTTCAAAAGCAGTATCTCAAGCAAAGGGCATATCTCTTTCCTAAGACAGCTTCTAAGAAAGGCAGTGATAGCTGATAGGGAGGACTTGTTCCTCGGATCTTGCTGCCAGAACCTTATCTTTGTGCATCCACTAGCCAATGAATAGGACATTTCCCAGGGCCAATATCGAACTAAAAAAGGACTGGACATCTGTTGCCATGTTGCTAACAGACTCCATGGATACTTGGTTGAGAAGGAAATTAAGATTGTCTTTAATACTTACTATTTTTGAATTAAAAAATTGGAAGATGTGTCTGGGCACAGTGGCTCACGCCTGTAATCCTAGCACTTTGGGAGGCCAAGGCAGGTGGATCACCTGAGGTCAGGAGTTCAAGACCAGCCTGACCAATGTGGTGAAACCCCGTCTCTACTAAATACAAAAAATTAAATAATTAGCCTGGCATGGTGGCCCATGCCTATAGTCTCAGCTACTTGGTAGGCTGAGACAGGAGAATTACTTGAACCCAGGAGGCGGAGGTTGCAGTGAGCCAAGATTGCACTCCAACCTGGGCAACAAGAGTGAAAACTCTGTTTCAAAAACAAAACAAAAAACAAACAAACAGAAAAACAAAAACAACAAAATTGGAAGATGTTCTCTAGAAATATAAATATCCAGTTGTGGTTATCAGAATAGGCAATTTAAAATTATTTTTGTCCAAAAAAATTGGCGACATATGGTCACTGCAATCACAGCACACCAGTTCTCTCCATAAACTCCAGCCTCTGGGCTGTGCCTGTGCACTTCCTAAGAAGAAATACCAAACAGAGATGCCCCAAGACTAATCAGATTTAGTAGGGACAATCTGCTTTCCTGTTCGTACTGAGAACAAAACCAAACCTAAATTGATCCAGAATTAAGGACTTTACAAATTTACAATATAAACAGTGACATCTTGTTAGGGATCTATGTGATACATTTCACCATACTAGTTTTCCAAACTTCATTTGTGAATTCACTTTGTCTTTTGGGAAGGCTGTTAACAACGAAGGTTGGTTGAGAAACATTTCTATTTTGATGTACCTTTATTAAAAAGGCTTGAATTTAGACACATCTAGAGAGTGCCACCTTGTGGGTAAAAGGCAGTAAAGTCAAATGGAGAAAAACATACATCACATGTAAATTCTCACTATTTGTAACTGATTGTTGTCTTTATATTAACTAAGCCTGACAATCCAAGTATTTCTTCAGTCATTCAGAGAGAAAATGATATAAGAGAAAGTGATGCAAATTAACCTAAAGATTACACAGAAATTTTTTTCTGTTTCAGTATTATTATACAAGAAAAATATAGTGTGTCACAAAAATATATGTATATATACTGTCATATACGTATATGTATACTTTTGTTGGTAGCATTCATAAAATATACCAATACAAAAAAATCAGCAAACTGTGTTGAAAATATAAATATGAAATCTACATTCAGTTTGATTTTTTTGGCTCATCCTCAGTTCAACACAATTATTAATCTTCTGGTGCATTGACTAAAAAACTCAGCATAAAAATTGATTTCTTGATATTGAAGAAAAACATGGTTATGGACAAAATACAGTACTGCAGCGGGTTTTCATTGATGGCAACCTCTTGTTCCATGTATCATGTTAACATTATGCAGCTTTAATGCGGAAATGGAACACATCTCAATTCTGAGGATACCTGGTTTCAGCCAAGTTTTTATCATCTGCAAACCATGTATCGTCATTGATTCTAGAATAAGTGAAAAAGAGATCAAAGACAAATAATTTCAAATAAATATCAGCTTGATGTTTATGTCTATAGTTGTTTAAAATTTGTCTTATTTGAATAGCTACAGTTCAACTCCTTGACTGCTCTGAATTGTTCAGAGGAAAGAGGATTTGGACACAAGGACCTTCTAGTAATTATAATAAAGAAATCAATTTCTTCCTGGTTTGCCAACTATTTTCAAATCTTGATGAAAGAGACAGTGAATATGTCAGCTGAGCTCTATTCCTAACTTCAGATGAAGCTAATTGTTCATATATAAAGCAGGTTTGTCCCATAAAACTGCTGGTTTAGTTCTTTATTTTCACAGTGTCTAAGTTCGTGTCCTCTCCTGCCTCATACCCTGACTCTTACTTTAGTCCATTGACCATACAATGTGAACCATTGCACATCCATGTCTCCATCTGTTTCAGGCAAGTCCCAGAGGTATATGTCACAAGGAAAAAAGTCAGAGAAGGTGGCTTTCTTAGGAAACACCTTCCAGTCCTCTTACTATTTCTTTTTGTTTCTCTCCATCTCGTCTGTGAAGTCATACTTGACTTTTTCATGCTCTCCAATCTCCCTCCACTTAAGTCTCCTGTAAATCTTCACTGCAAAATTAAACCCTTAATTATACAATGCGATGTTTGTCCTCTGGTTGTTGTACGAGTGTTAGTCTTGTTTATCGACTGTATTGTGAGCAACTTGGGAACAGGAATTACATATCTTACTTTTTCTAAATCCTGCACCACATTCATCAGAGTGCAGTGCTCCATAAATATTTTTAAATAGAATTAATTTGGAGGACAACAGGGGCTTGGCCTTGTCCTGTTTAATATTTGGGGAAATGACTTAGAGGGCCTAAAAGAAATGCTTTTCGAATTTGCAGATATCCTTAGGTCGGGAGTGAGAACTCAGACTCTAGTGGGAAAGATAGACATGCATTCATTTAGATTATCATGCATTATCAAATATTAGACTAAATATGGTCAGAAAAATTAAATGGAACATCCTAGAGGAATCAATACATACTGAGAAACAGCATTTGAGCTGGTGAGAGGGTATTCTGGTAAAAGGTAGCATGTGCAAAACAACAGACTAGAGAATGATGTGGAATTGCTTGAAGAATCATGTGCTCCAGGAGGCAGAAATGCATGTGGGTAGTTGAGACTTGTAATCCATAATTACATGAGTTATAAATTAAATACAGGTTGCAAAGAACATTATGTACCTTGAAAAATGGATATTATTTAGATACATGGATTTTGTATATTTCAATATATCTCTCCTTTCTATTCCAATGCGGCAACTCTAAAGTTTCTCTTTCTATCTTTAAAGAAATAATATAATAACACCCTAATTAGTCTCACCATCCCTAGATTCTTTCTACATAAATCATACCTCCATACAGTTGAATAATACCATATCTTTACATAAAAACCCCTTGTAATTTTCCAGTTCCTACCAAATTGAAAATAACCTCTCTGTAACAAACTAACTTTGGCAATAGGACCTTGACTTGAATACCCTGCATTCTCTGCATTATTCTTTATGACACAGTCAGTTGTATATTCTCTTGGCTCCCAAAGATATACCCATCTTTGGAAATTATCCACGCTTCCCAATTACTCATGCTTTGCATTTTGCTCCAAGTACCTTATTATCTGCCTACCAAATTCTATCTCCTTCAGGTCCCATCATGAGGGACAAATCCTTCATCAGTTATCCTTGGAAACCCACTAAACCATATAATTTCTATCTCCTTTGAATCTCTCAAGTCTTTGCTTATACTACCAGAACCTGACACATCTTTTTTCCTCTAACCATATAATAGTTATTTGTGTTGTCACCACATGATCACCATATCTATTTCACCTTGTTCTCTCCTTGACAATAAAATATGTGGAATATAGTAATCTTGGCAGACCCCAAAGTAGTTGGCATTAAGAAGACCTTGCTCATACTAATTTTTAGCACTGTACAAATATTTGTTTGTTTGCTCTTTGGTGACATACTGACACTAAGAATGTATTGCAGAATATGACACTTTATGTTCTCTACAGAGCCCACGGTCTGGAGGGAGAAAGCTTACTAGGTACATATGTAATAAAGCAACATGGAAAAATGAATTGGGGAAGATAATAGAATTCCTAAGTACAAATTCAGTAGGGAGGTGGCAAGATTTCACATTTAAATTGAAATAATATGGTCTGGTGCAGACTTTGAATCTTATTTCAGATGTATGGTCTGTGGACTGAAGTAATTTCCTGGGTAAGTACATGTAGAAGAATGTGTTTCATGAAAGGGGATGAGGGCACCCTAGACTTCTGGGGATGGGTGGGTCCAATGACATTCCTTACAAGGATCTATAGGCTGGATAAAAGGCCTACTGAAGCCCTCTTTAACAGCAGAGCAGTTACTGAGTGTTCTTATGTCTGCAAAGAAACAAACATTTCTTACAGAATATTTGGAAAGTAGAATTTTGAATAGTTGCATTTAAAAAAAATTTATGGTTGGGCATGGTATCTCACGCCTGTAATCCCAGCACTTTGGGAGGCCAAGGCAGGCAAATGACAAGGTCAGGAGTTTGAGACCAGCCTGGCCAACATGGTGAAACCCAGTCTCTACCAAAAAAAAAAAAAACAATTAGCTGGGCCTAGTGGCAGCTGCCTGTAATCCCAGCTATATGGGAGGCTGAGGCAGGAAAATCATTTGAACCTGGGAGGAGGAAGTTGCAGTGAAGATCATGTCATTGCACTCCAGCCTGGGCAATAGAGTGAGACTCAGTCTCAAAAAAAAATTTATAGCATATTATTTGAGATTATATTACATCATGTTTGAATCCTGACTTTTTTCACCAACAATATATTTGAAAGATTTCTCCCATGTCATTATAGACTTTTAAAAAAGAACATCTGCTGGTACTACACTATATCTTTGCATCATAACTTACTGAAATAGTTGAGTGGGACCACTTTTAAATACATCTAGGTTTGCAGCAAAAGGTAAACAATTCGTTATATTTTCTAAATTGGATTAAATGGACAGCAGCTGTTGGAGAAAACTACCGCTACCACAATTACTTAGTTCCATCATCTATTTCTCTCAAGTTGTTTTAATGTTTTCTGCCTAATGTTCCTCCCTCTGTATTGTGGAACATCACCACACAAGACACATAATGGGGACCTAGGTGGATGAAGTGTGTCATCTTCTTCAGTGAGACAACTTTATTAATTCATTTACTTTCAAAGACGAATAGCTCAAAGCAGAGATTTCCCTGAAAGGAGATAACGCTTCCTTTCAGTATACAGGGCCAGCTGCTTTATCAAGGTGGACTTCAGATAGGAAAGCAAAGGAGCAGTGCCCAAGGAAGTCACCAGGAAAGTGTCCATTTGTTCTTAATGACATCAACCTTTCTGCTCCGAGATTTTCTTCTCCAGAAGGAAGCACACGAAAGAGACATGGACTGGGCTCTGAGTCACCCAGGACTGAGATCTGCTTTGTGAGCAGATTCTTTCATGTCTATGCAGATCTCATTTTATAAATGCAGCTATTATTAATTTTGAATAAATAATGTGGGGGTTGAAAAGAAATAATAACAGCAAAAACATCAATAAATCACCCTTAAAATTGATGAGGAAACAATTAACATTCTTAGACAAAGACTGCAAGAGGCAGATATGTTCTGTAGAATGAAATGCTAGTCCTATCTGCATGTGGATGTTAAGGGAGTCTATTTGTAGATGGAAGGGGGTCAAGGAAAGGCTACTGATAGATGCAACCTCAAACTTACATTGATCATGGCTTTTATGATTCTTTTAAAGTTCTAAGTTATAATCTCATATATGTCAGATAAATAGATATAAATTTAGATGGAGAGGTATATATAAGGACATATATACACACATATAAAATTGAGTGCTTAGCTATGAACCAGAAAAAGTACTAAGTGCTTTATGTACATTATGCTATTTAATTTAGTAACTAAAAAAAAAACTATTATATCCGTCATTCCCTGATGAAGAAAATAAGTATCAGATTTGCCACTGATGTTACACCTAGCCTTTCTAAAGCTAAAGACCATGTTCTCACCATACTACCAGTGCTGCAGCTGCTATTTTTTTTTTTTTTTTGAGATGGAGTCGTGCACTGTCACCCAGGCTGGAGTGCAGTGACACGATCTCGGCTCACCGCAACCTCTGCCTCCCAGATTCTAGCAATTCTCCTTGCCTCAGCCTCCCAAGTAGCTGGGATTACAGGCGCCCACCACCACACCCAGAAGCTGCTACTTTTAATAGCACTGATGCTGTATTTCTCCTATGACACTTTATTATCATTCATTATACTATTAGTATCTATTTACTGAGTGTTTGAACTATATACTAAGCTAAGCAATTGATATATGTTATCTCCTTTAAACTCTGCGGCACCCTGTGATTAATGTCAAGTGGATAAGTAGAGATCTTGATTGTTGTTGTTTGCTTGATGGTTTTCTCTTCTTCAGGAAATTCCTCTTCCCTATTATTTTGGGGCTGCTAATAAAACTGGCTTGCTCTCCTAGTTATAGGGACAGACAGGAGAACAAAATTAGTACAACCAGATTCTCTGTCCCAAAAATATGAATCTTAATAAAACACAAAGGGATGGCCTGGCATGGTGGCTCATGTAACCCCACCACTTTTGGAGGCCGATGTGGGCAGATCACTTGAGGTCAGGAGTTCAAGACCAGCCTGGCCAATATGGTGAAACCCCATTGCTATTAAAAATACAAAACTTAGCCAGGCGTGGTGGTGCACACCTATAATTCCAGTTACTTGAGAGAGTGAGGTAGGAGAACTGCTTGAACTCTGGAGGCCGAGGTTGCAGTGAGCCAAGATTGCACCACTATATTCCAGCCTGGGTGACAGAGGGAGACTCTGTCTCAAAAAAAAATGTATAAAAATAAAAATAAAATAATAAAATAGTAAAATACAAAGAGAGATGGAACATAGTTGAAGCCCAGCCATTGGTTCTGAAATCAGGCTCTGCTGTGGTTTTTACTCTTCCCAACAATGCTCCATTACTCAATTCTTCCTTGGATTCTGTGAACTACATTATTTTTCATTGCATCCTAAAAAAAATTATTTTTCAAACATCAGTTAGTTACTTTGATTCCTCTTGTTGCATTCCAATTACTACCCTCTGACTCACAGATAAGGCTACTGAAATTCAGAAATAAAACATGATAGCAATATTTAGAGAGGACAACTGCAGAAATTCATCCACTGGCAAGAAAAATTTTAATGCATTTCAGGCAGATCCCCAAGACTGTATTCTGCTGTGCAGCTTTGCCTCCTAATAGTGCTTCTAGTCCATCTCATGGAATTTAGGCAATTCCCAAAGTGAGAGGAGACTGGATGGCACTATAAAGATGACCCCCCTTTTATTAGAAGCAGGAACGGTATTCCTAATCTTTAAAACTTGGTCAGGCAGTCACAACTGCTGTCATCTACAGTGTTGAAACAGAGGTTGACAGACCACCTGTGGGGCCAGATACAAACATGGATTCTGGAAATCAAAGGTTCTCTGAACAAAGGTGGCCAGGGCAGCTGTGGAGACTGGGGGGCTCAGGGCATGGCTATTTACCAGCTAGTGGAAATATTTCTGTTGTTTTTTAAATAGACAAAAAGATCAGGCCATTCTAGTACACATGGTCTGAATATCAGACCCGGATGGAAGTTGATCTTTGAAGGGATACTTGTGAAGAGAATCATAGTAAAACACATCAGGCATGAAAAACAGCAAAATTTGCTCTCACATATGGCTTCCAGTGTCTATAAGCAGATCTGAAGACTTCTTTACCTTGACCTCCCATACTGTCAGGGCCCAGATGAGAGGCAATCTGACGGGTTTTCCCCAGTGTTCTGAACATCATATTTTCACTCTTTTTTCTATGCCTAGACTGGAATGGTATGGAATATTTGTAATTATTTGAAGAAAAATTTGAAGTCATCTACATAGTGAAACAAATGAGGAAAAAAGTTGAGAACAAAAATGCTCAGAGATTGGCAGTGACTAATTGAAAAGCATAACTAACCTACGGGCTGGCATGTCTGTGCTCCCACTGGCCTACAGCCGAAGTCTCTGCAGTCCAAGAGGTGGGGAACCACAAAAGCCATTGCCCTCAGACAGAATGGATGCCAGGCAACCTCCCTCAAGACTTCTGCCTCTTAGGCTGAACTTGTAGAAGGGAAGAGGCTGTTAAAGGTGTGCAGAAGCCCAAACTGTCCATCCCAGAGGCAATTTTCTGCCTAACACTTTGTCTTACAAAGAAACAGTGATTTGTATCCTGTTTGAGATCGTATTTCTGTAGGAATACACATGCCCTTTATGCTATACTGATTTCTCGCAGAATAGTCTCTATATGTTTATGTTTATGTATATATATTTTTTATTACAAAGTGCTTTCCGACGTCCACATAGAGGGCTCATGTGGAATAGGCTGAAACTCCCTATGCCTCATTAGGCCTATTTAAAATACACAGTTCTTGCATGAAACAGAGAAGGAGGCTTGAGCCCTGTTTCTTTTCCTCATTCATTTCTCTCTTGGAAATAGCAAATAGCTTGTTCCTGGAGTGGCTCTGCATGAATTCCCACTATTCTATGTGATTTTTCCTCCATAAAACTGTTAACTGGAGTCAGAAACTAAAGCAGATGAATTGGACCTGAGGGGATAGCATACAATGTGTTGTGCTCCCAGACAACTTCATTACTTTAATTACCTAAAAAGTATAAATAGTTTGGCAGAGTACGAATCTCATTTCTCAGCCTAAACGATAATAGTTATCTGGGAGAGATCGTCCCAAATCCTGCTATTTATAGGTTGCTCTATTTTTTTTAATAAAAGCAGATCCATTAACCTTTATGTGTATGCAGTCTATACCCTTGAAAGTGGCTAAGGGACTGACTTTTGGACACACAAGGAATTGAGAATAGATATTTACTAAAGGCCTATTATGTGTCATTCTTCTATTCAATGAATAATTATGATGTATCTCCATACCAAGTACTTTTCTGGGCAGAAGGAATACAACAGTAAAAGGCAATCGAAGTTCTTGCTCTCTCTTGAAGTTTATATTCCAGCTAAAGTAGGAGAAGCAGGAGAAAATAATCAGAAACAAATACATAGACACACTATTTCTAGATGTCAAAGATAGGAAAAGGTGAAGATCAGGAGACAGAACATTACACAGATGTAAAAGCAAATGTAAAAATTCCATCAAGTGTGTCATAGCTGACCCAGAGTTAGAACCTAAGCAACGCCATCTTAAACCCAGCACCCTGCAACCACCAAGAAAAACGGTTCTTCCAAAAATAAGTTGTAACTGCCGTCCTGTTTCCTTTGTCACACTGCTTGCTGCCCCGTTTTCCTTGCTGACCTTTGCTTCTGGGAAAAATAGCTAGCTTGCTCTGCATAATGCTGATTGCAAAAAAGATCCCATGCCCCACCAGGATGTGGGTTTTCTGCTTAAAACCCTTGCTCCTCCTGAGCTCGGGGCCACGGGTTGGAGAGACGCTCATTCTCCGTGGTCGCCAGCAATAAATGACCCTCTGAATTGGCTTACTTTTGTCTCAGTGGTGATCTGTACTCGCTGGGTTACAACACAAGTGGATATCAGCTTGGCACGTTGAAGGCTGAAAAGTAAGTCTGAGCTGAGTAGATGGGGCTGGCATCACATTAGATAGTTTTGCTCTGTCACTTAGTTTCCATTTTCTCCTTAAAAGAGTTACTGTCATCGCTCATCTTAGGTTTCCACATCATTATCTGTGGCTTATAATGCTTCCATTACAAGGTTTTCTAAGGATAAATTACAGAATGTATACTGACCACTTACTTAGTGCTCGGCAAATATTAAGATGAAAATAAATATTAGTTGTCACTGATATTGTTATTAATTTGTAATATCTTCCCTATCTTCCACAGTATACTTCAAACTGAATCATTATTTTAATATTATTATTATTATTTTGTAGAGAGGGGGTCTTGCTTTGTTGCCCCGGCTTGTCTTTAACTCCTGGGCTCAACCGAACCTCTAACCTCAGCCTTCCAAAGTGCTGGGATTATAAGCTGGAACCATTACACCCTGCCTAAATGATTCGTTATTCTATACAGGTGAAGTTTCATTTTTCAGAAGTGCCACCCCTCATCCTGAACTCCATGCACTAAAACACTCCTCATCACCAGCCTCGCTGTCTTTCCTATGAACCCATTCAAAAGTTCCATCGTTCCGGATGGCTCTTGAATGACTCTGCCTTCACATTTGACCCTATGATAATTGATTCCATATATGTCAGTCTAACAGATCCAAGCTAAGTCTATGTTGTCTTCACCAGTGTTCAGATACATCTGGGAAGGTATCAGAATTTTGTAGGGTTGGGACTCCTGAGGTCTATTTGCATGGGCCTATATCAGGAAAGTAAAACCCATTGCATGTAGCCAACTAGTAAGATTTTAACATAGAAAACTAGCTACAAACATGTGGGAGCAGCTGAAATACCAAACAGTTGATAAAAAGGTAACCCCCAAATTAGCAAAAGCAGAAAGTTGTTATCATCCTTAGGCCATAGGAAAAAGAGATGGAATGGAATTTCCAGAGTCAGAGAGACTGATTACCTTGATGGGGTAGACATGGTAGGAGGTGAGGTCAAATGTTCTTGAAGAAGAGGAGGTGCCCAGCAAGAGTAGGAACCATAGGAGGCATGCAGTCCTCTCTAAGAACATTGCCAAAACCAGAGAAAATGAGAGATAGCCCAGGTTTTTCTTTTCTCCCTCATTCCAAGCTCTTTTGAGTGTTCACTGTTAACGAGACCTAGTTGGAAGCCAGATGGAGCGGGAGTCCCGGGAAACTGTTTGCAGGGGTCAGTCCCCTATTATATGAAGCCAAGAAGGTGAAGGGCACGAAATACACCTGAGCACAGACAAGTAAACAGACAGCACAGGAGCAGACACCAGGACTGCCATACCACACACAGCACATCCCTCCCTGAACGCTCTGCTGTGATATTTGTGCAGCACACACGCGCAACTAGGGAGTGATCAGACACCTAGGAAACAATTTGTCTTTGAATAAGAGTCAGGTATTCATATTTTCCGGAGAAAGGAGACAAGGTTTGATAAGCACACATTGCCAGTCACTTCACTTCTCCCTCCAGCCTGAGCTCAAGGCAGTCTGCAAAAACAAACCTGAAAGAGCATTTAACTAATACCTTGAAGTATAAGGGGTCCCAAGCAGAACTGCCTTCAGCTGTGGGCAACAGAGTGTGATAGAAAGGTATAACCAAAAGATCTCTCACATTAGCAGAAATTACAGTGACTTTTGTCATAATAAGCTCAAATCACTCTTGCAGTAATAGGCCTTAATGCTTTCCATAGTTACCTTGATACCCTAGATCTTGACTGCTAGACACCCCAGTTCAGGTATCAGCAGACAGCAGCAACAACAGCAACAGCAAGAAGTCTTGTCGGACCCGGCTATAATGCCCACATCATGATGCCAAGACCTAAACATCGGTTGACCACACTGAATTGGATCCAGAAGGAATAAAAGGCTAGAAATATTAACATGCTGATGTGATTGTTCATGAGCCCATGATAATACATATCATTTATTGTTATATAAATATGTGCTTTATAGAATTCTCTCTTTCATCACATTTGAGACACTGTAGACTCTAAATCACATCCCAATTTCAAAAATGCTGAAATAGGAAAAAAATGCACTTCAGACTCAATGAAATATATGATACATATAACTATACACATATTTATAATAACCATGGGTCACTTATTTTATATCAGGCACTGTACCAAATATTTTTATTCTCATTAATAAATACATGGAGGGAGGTACTTTGTTTATGTTCATTTTACAAATGGTGAAACTGTGATTAAGAAACTTGTCTGTGGTCACAAAACTATTAAGCTTTGTAGTCTAGATTCAAATTCCAAGCTCATGCTCACATCCATTTGTTTACACTGCTTCCATGTGAATCACTTCTTGAGAGCTTTCAAAACAGTAATATCTTAGGAAAGATACTGAAAAGAGGATATAGAATATATCTGACAATGTTAAGTTGGAGACAGGGCAATTTCAGCTGTTTGTTTTGTTATGGTGAATCAATAACCACATCCATTGCACACACACGTGCAAACACACAAAAACAACACACATATACACGATGATGTGACCTAAGAAAGCTGGACTATATGTAGGTGCTTAATCATAATGATACCTTGGAGCAGGACTACGTATCTCTCATCACTATATACTCCATGACATCTGTTTCAGTGATTCTCATTTGAATACTCAACACATTTTTTCTTAGTGAGTAAATAAATCAATACATGAAGCTATTGTGCATATACAGTGGTTATGGGTACAATGACGCTGGGTAAAGAGGGTCTAAGAGACTGTCCCTAGCTTGACTAGGGCTTAGCTAATCAATGTCATCTAGGCATAAGCAGAAAAAAATGCCAATTGAAAGGTTAGATATTTTTAAATTATACTGGGGCACTTGCAAAAAAGGGGCTGTTTCATAAATTTTTCACTAGCTAAAATGATAAAATATTGATTCAGAACTCACAATTAATCCTTATAAGTAGATGAGGCTTTTAATAATTCAGTCATGTCTCTCCATGGTCTTGTTTGTTCCATTGCCGTGGCTGGATAGAAGCTGCTTTCTGAAAAGATGGAGACCATTTTTACCCAAAGCATCAGCTCAGATTCCTGTGATTATAACACAGCATGGTAAACATTAACTAACTCTTAAGTGCTTATCCTCATTCCCAAAACACTTTCTAAAGCAGAAACACTGGTCATTCTCCTTCCATGCATGCCTACTTGAAATCTGTTTTCATTTAGATGTTCAATTGGATACTTTCTTCTTTTGACTTCCAATTAACTCTGACACTCTTTCTGTTATAAAACACACTACAGTTTTCAGATTGTAGATATAAAATGACATGTGGACATACAGGGTAACTAGAGACTTGGCTCTGTCATCAACCTGCTTTGAGAAAGCCTGGCACCCTATCAGGCATCAGTTTTCTTATTTGGCAAATATTGGTCCCCTCAAGTCCTCTTTTGACTTAAATAACTGAGCCGAAGTTCTACTATTCTACGAGTATAGGTACTTAGGTTCAAATAAATCCTGTAGAGTACACTTAGTAAGAGGAGCAACATCTTTTTTTTTTTTTTTTTTTTGAGATGGAGTCTCGCTCTATTGCCCAGACTAAAGTGCAGTGGTGCAATCTCGGCTCACTGCAACCTCCACCTCCTGGGTTCAAGTGATTCTCCTGCCTCAACCTCTCAAGTACCTGGGACCACAGGCACATGCTACCAGATCCACTGATTTTTTGTATTTTTAGTAGAGATGGGGTTTCACCATGTTAGCCAGGCTGGTCGTGATCTCCTGACCTTGTGATCTGCCTGCCTTGGGCTCCCAAAGTGCTGGGATTACTGGCGTCAGCCACCAAGCCCAGCTAAGGGGGTCAACATCATAGTCAAAAAAAGAATTTCCTGTTTTAGTAGAAAATATGCTAGATGTGAGGCTCTTCTATTCCTGATGGCTTAAAGGTTTCTATGATCTTGTTTTTGGTCCATCTCCAAAGTAAACAAATTTCCATTTAAACCATGTGCTCTGATGTTGTAATCCAGATATTATTTTTTCTTTTGTTCTTTGGCATTCTGCAAATCTTAGTTGGCAGACATATCTTGGACCCACAGGAGAAAAATACATATTGTGATATCATTTTTGATGTTTACAATTCATATGAAAGTAAAGCAATTGCATAGATAGCAGTGTTGGAGAGAAGAAGAGGTACACATTTCAGGTAAGTTCTCTAGATACAGGAGTTTAAAAATGTATTTTTTTATCAAACAGAGAGAATTCTCTGTCTCTGTTTCCTAACTTTCTCTAAACTTCTGCCATTTCTTCTCTTATTTCCCCTAAGAATATAATTTTTTCCCTATTCTTTGGTTTTTGTTTTCTGCTTTGAAAACAAACTTTCAATTCCAAGTGACAAGGCAAAGTCACTAGGTGAAGACACTTAAATTAGAGACGCTTTAGCTACTAAGAAGTTTAGAAGCAAGTTGAGGTTCAACTATTTAATTGCTACATATTCTTTCTTATCTTTTAAAAGTCTGCATTCTTACTTTTCCTTATGGCTTGATCCACTAAATTCACCAATGAGTCTGATGTTTTGGCTTCCTTTTCTTATATACATGAAAATGAATCTTGCTATAGATTGCTTTTCCAGCCCTTCTGCCATGTCCAATGAGTCTGATATTTTTGGTTTTCTTTTCTTATATACATGGAAAATGAATTTTACTATAGATTACTTCTTCATCCCTTCTGCCATGTGAGGACACAGTGAGAAGAACCAGGAAGCGAGCCCTCACCAGACACTAAGTCTGCCAGTGCCTTGAGCTTGAACTTTCTGGCCTCTAGAAATGTAAAAAGTAAATGTAATGTTGTTTACAAGCACCCAGTCTATAATATTCTGTTACAGTAGCCCAAATAGACTAACACACTAGGTTTTTAACTGTTGATCTTGTATTCTTTTCCTTGTTCGGCCCTTTATAAATTATGCTCCACTGGAGATAATGTTCTGCAATACATCGACCATGTTCCATATTGTATCTCTCTCTTGCAAAAGTAATACCAGAAATGAGCTTGCTAAAAATTATAGAACTCGACATTCTCATAAATACTATCCAACTCTTCCCCATGAAGGAACCCCCTCCCCCATACAGAGAACACCCAGTAACATCTTAACAGGAATATTAGCGTACTAAGAATACAGTTGGAGGAAGTCACATTGTCCACGTACAGAACACTATGAATTATAGGATAGTAGTTGTAGAACCTATCGTTTTCTGCAGTGCTGACCTGCCTGCCAGTCCTTGATTCAAAAGTCATACTTCTACTATGTACGTCTGGTCAACTCATTCTGGTATGTTACTTAAAATCAAAGCCTGCTTCTTTGTTAGTAAAATGAGTATAATGAAAACCTTATGTGGTTGTTTTGAAAATTAAATGGAAGAATATATATAAAAAGTCTGACATAGAGCAATAAACTCTATGGGTAATTGTTGTTATTGCTACAACTATCATTATTGCCATCTGCTGCTGGCCTTTGACACAATGCCATGCTTATGTATGTATTGCTGCCCTCTGCTGGAATTGTTTCAGCCTGTTTTGCCTCATAAGACAAATGAAGGTCATTGATCTTTTCACAAAATCTCCCAAATTCTTGTCAGCCCTTCACCCAGTACTGACCTTCTCAGCGGTTGATGCACTGACCTTGCAAATGCTAAGAGGTAGATAATTAGCCATGCTCTTAACTCACGCAGATCATCATACCAGTCACTTTAATGTGGGGTGATAAAATTTGTAATTTTTATGAGGCTTACCCTGCAGATCTAAACTATAAAATATGCCATGGAAAGATAGTGGATAGCGGGGTGGGGGGAAGTGCTACCTGAGGTTTAAAATATGACTCTAACAAATTCAACACAATTAAGCCAACCAGGCTTCAGAATTAAAGAGAATGGCTACCTGCAACAACAAAAGCATCCACAGAAAGATGTTTTTTTTTTTCTATCTCTTATTTTTTATTTGTGGTTTAAGACACTTCTAAAAGTAGTTTCCTATAAGCAATTAAAAATGCCATTTATATATGTCTCTTCATATTGGGCCAAACAGAGTACACATTTAATGAGTTATTTGTTGAAGCCATTTCCTCCCATTAATAATGGACAGATGGACCACTAGCTCAAATCAGTTTTTATGAGTGTGGGCTAAGGCATAGTCCTAAAATATCCAGACTCCTGTATTTACATTTTCCTGATATTTTCACCCTTGACATCATAGACCTTTTTCTTTTTCCTTTTTTTCCCAAAGTAGATTTTTTCACCTGTCTGCTCACAATTAAATTGTAAATACTCACCAGATTAATCTGTACTATTTCCTCTCTCCATATCACCTGAGGATTTAAACGTGCCTGATTGATTCTCAATCATGCAAATCTTTCCTATAAACAAATCTATTCATTTAGCTCTGATCAGCAGCTATTAGTAAGCAAGACACATTGGAAAGGTAAACTAAACACTGCAGATGAGTTAGGGAAAAAAAAACCACTGATGTGCTTATCCAAATTCTGTGTGGCATGTGAAAATGTTTCTCCCTTACTCTTTTCCATTATGACAGCTGTACAAGTGCCTAAGGTTCTAAGGAAAGATTAAGATGCTGGCGACTTAAAACACAGGATGACTTGGAGCCCCGTAATGGAAGATTTCCATGATTTCAGACTCTTTGAGTTGACAAAACAAAACAAATATTTATATTAATTTGATTTCTCAACTATAAATTGCTTCTGAAGATAAGGTCTGTTTTGTGTGGGCTAGCATAAAGGAGCTCAAGACAATTCCTGAAAACTAAAAGTTACAACATACCTTAAAGATCTCACACACCCAATCCAATCACCACTGTCTGGCAAAGGTGAAGAAACCCATTGTCTGGCAAAGGTGAAGAAACTCGTCTTTTCAGAAGAAACCCATCTTTCCAGAAGAAACCCACCCCTCCTCTTGCATTGAGTTTTAATTCCTGGGTCCTGATGACTTCAGAAAATGAATCTCAGCTTCATCTACACATTGGAAACACCTGCCTCTTCCTCTGATTAATTCAACCCGAATTTTGGCGAGTTTATGTTGTTCAAAGTCAGTACCTCAAACCAGAAGCATCAGTATCATCTGAGAGCTTATTAGCAATCCAGAATCTCAAGACTGAGTCAGAACCTGCCATTTAACAAGATTTCTGGGTGATCTGTATGTACATTAAAAAAATACAGGTGCTTGAGTTCTATCCTCAGAGATTTCCATTTAATTATTTTGAGATGATGCCTAGGTGGTGGTTCTCAAAGTCTGGTCCTAGGACTATCATCATCATCATCACTTGGGGAGGTGTTAAAATGCAAATTTTATGTGAAGGAATGCATATGTGGATTACTTAGTTTATATATTTTATAATGTATACATGTTTCAAAATGTTAAGTTGCATACAATAAACATATGCCATAAAAGAAAAATATGTAAATCTTTGGATCTCATACCAACTGAATCAGAAACGCCGCATGTGGGGCCTAGGAATCTGCATTTCAACAAGTAATACAGGTGATTCTGATGATGCTAAAGATTGAAAACTCTCGCTCAGGGGCATACCTAAATTTATCAATATACTCATAATCTATTTCCCACAGTTTTTGGGTCAAGGATGGGCTTATAACCCAGACTTCCAATACTATAACTATCAGGGATAGATATGAAACTGAATGTGGTAAATTTATAGAAACAAACATTTCTTTTGTCTAAATATGAGCCAAGATGCATGTAACTCAAGATCCATGACAACCTTCGGTCAACACGAAATGAAACTATACCTCTGGTGGCAAGGGTAGATAACCCTCTGGGTGTTAACTATTTCTGAAGCTTGCCCTATCTCCTGACTTCATTTACATAAGCTAATGAATTCCCTTATAAGTTAAGCTGGTTTGAGTAGGCTTGGAACATAGAAAATACTGGTGTTAAAGAATTTCACATATCTAATGGAAAAACTGGGAGAGAATAATGCCTCTGATGAGAGGTGGCATAGCAAGTTTTGAAACCTCCAGTGATTAGAAATTCTCCTATTTCAATGACAATCCATTCCAGTTTAGAAGATGATTATGAAAAATTATCTACTTATATCAAGCTGAACCCTGAAAAAGTCATATTTGATAATAATCCACAATGCATATTTCCTCCACTGCACAAATATTCTCTTCTTTGAAACATTAAAGAAGAGAAGGGTAATAGATTAAATGAAATATATTGCAATTAATTTCGTCGGTCTCTTTTTACTTTTTAATTGTGGCTACCGTTTGAAATCAGGTCTGTGACTTGTAGCACCGACATAGAGGGATAAATGGGAAGTATCTAGTTACTCTTCAATGCTTAAATAATCTATCTCTTTTCCACCAAATTTAATTGCCTTCACCAATGAGTCTGATGTTTTGAAGAAATACATATCCAGATTTCTTTTCCATTATAAAATGATTTTGTGCCTTCACCATCCTAATTGCTTAACCCTGAGTAACAGGCACTTTATCAATTTCTCTTAATTAGTGCCTTGCAAATGAATGCTATATTAAAAGTAGAGGACAGACCATGCAGAGAACAGGTAAAACATTCTCTTTCTTGGAATAATAAATTTAAGTGGGCATAATAGAAGTCCCCTCTCCATGGTGCTGTCAACAAATGTTTGTGAAACAGCGACTCTCAGATGGGTAAGTAGAGAGGTTACCAAAATCTCAAGTTTTATTCTCCCTCGCCAAATTGTATACAGCTTTCCCACCTCTCATGATTACTATTTTTTATAGAAAATTAAAGAAGTTCCTCTCTGTCTTATAACTACATCTGAAACTATCACTTTTTTGGATAAATTGCTTCATCTACTATTCTCTTTTGGGTTATTTGTAACTTCAAAGCATGTTAATACAAATGTCTTTACCTATTTTTAGCTATTTGACTCCCCTAAGCCTTAGGTTTTGCATTTATAATGTGTAGCTAAAACCACCGATATCTTAGGGATAGTGCACGGATTGAATGAGACATATATTTTTATATATATATATATATATATATATATATATAGATTAGTTTGAGTGTCTGTCATCTGTTCAGTGCTCAATAAATCTTGTCCTAAAAATAGTGACATGTAATGCTTTCATGCACTGACTTCTGTGTACTTTATCTAGCTCATGAGCTTTCTTTCCTTCAGCTTTTGTATCGTGAACTTCAATCATTCTCAGTAGGTATCATTTCTGTACATGCAGATTTGATCTCCAATGACTTAGTTCAGAGCCAAATAGAAACTGGTCTTTTCACATATAATTCCAAGCTAAAATAGATCTCTATTATGCTTTTGGGCTCTAGTTTTTGTGAACCCAAAGATAATACTTTACAATTTTCAAAATTTCACCTCATCAGACAAAGTCCAGGATTTCAGTATTTTCTAATGTCTTCTATTTTAACTCTCTCATGTAATATATTAATGATGTGTTTTTCCACCATCAATATTTAACCGTTAAGTAGAAAATTAATGAAATAAAGCAGGGGTGTCCAATATTTTGCCTTTCCTGGGGCACATCTGAAGAATTGCTTGGGCCACACATGAAATACATGAACACTAATGATAGCTGATGAGCTAGGGAAAAAATGCAATAAAACTTATGATGTTTTAAGAAAGTTCACAAATTTGTGTTGAGCTGCATTCAAAGCCATGCTGGGCTGCATGCGGCTTTGGGGCTGCAGGTTAGACAAGCTTGAAATGAAGTTTCTGATATTGAGAAGCTGATATTCCAAGTAAAAAAGACAATCCCACCCAAGAATAATGGCAAAATAACATATTAGCAAGTTAGAGCATACACATGATAGGAAAATTATATGACAATGGTTAGATATGTAAATGGAAATCTAGGTAAAGAAATTTTCAGAGTAGGAAAATCTTGAATAGTAGCTTGGAGGAAACTAGTTTTGAGATAGAACTTAAAGTAACCACTGAATATAAACTAACAAAAAGGAGCTGAAAAGAGGAAAGTTTTGCATGGAAGTGCATGAGTAAATGGTCAGAAGTAGGGATAAGCAAGGTTTATATAAAAGAATGAAAGTTGACACCAGTTTGCCAAGCTTTATTTCCCTAAAGTAAGCAAATATTTTCATTTAAGTTCTCTACCTATGTTTATCTAAAATCATCAGTGATTTCGAATACATACCACAAATTTATAGGTAAACCTTGAGAATTTGTTTACCATTTTAGAGATGTCTGGCTTGAATAATTATGGGACTGGTCCACACTAGGAATTTACATTCCGAAGAAAAATACTGCCAATGTGGAAAAATATTTTATCCAAATCTTTGGAGGTGGAGAAAGGAGAGTATTAAAGTTACAATAAAAAAGACACTTACATGTTTTGCTCTTTTGATTAATATTCTCTGTATTGTATGAATAACCATAATATGCAATGTACCATCTGGAAAACCAAACATTGGAAAGCTGGAGGGCTAGTGTTTTATAAATCTCCTGATTCCAATATTCTCTGGTTTCTAAAGTATTATAAAATAGATATAGAACCAGTGGACTGCCTTGTCTTTCCCCACTTTCTAACTCATGAACTAGTTTCTGTTATGAAACTTGGACTGCATCTTCAATTCCCCAAAACATCCATAATGAAATCTTTTAAGGAATTACTTTAACATGGTGTAATAAGGAAAAATATCTTTTATATTCAATATTTTTCTTATGAAAAAAGATGTTATGTGCAAAGCTCAACTAACTAGAAGTTTATAATGTATTAAGAATCCTAAAACTCATAACACCAATGAAAATATATGGCAGTATTAGATAAGAGAAAATTAATTTCTAATCACTGTAATTAAGAAAATCATGGAGAAAATGTGGAATTTAAACAAGGACTGGGTAGAAAAAATATTTGGTTTGCTTAGAATTGGGGAGGACTTGCCAGGAGACGAAAATGGCAGGAGTAAAAAGACATATTGTTACCTACAAAGACTTTTCATGGATGCCTAGCAAAATAAATTAATATGAGTCTCACACTCTCCCAGATAACAGCCAGTCAGAATTGCTAAATATAGACTTGTTATTTTAGGATTTTGGATTTAGAGTATGTGATGGTTAATGTTACATATCAACTTGCCTGGTCTAAGGAATGCCCAGATAACTGTACCTGGAAAATATTATCTCTAGATGTATCTGTGAGGATATTTCCTAAAGATATTAGTATTTGAATCAGTAGGCTGAGAAGATCCAGCCTCATCAATGTGAGTGGGCATCATCCAATCTATTGAGGGCCCAAATAGAATAAAAAGAGAGAGAAATGTGACTCTCTCTCTCTCTCTCTCTCTTTGAGCCAGTTCATCTATTTTCTCCCATTTTTAGACATCAAAACTCCTATTTCTTGGGCTTTTGGCCTGAGGGACTTACACCACTGCCACTCACCTTGTTTTCATAACTTTGAATTAAGAATGGTAGTTATTACTATTGGCTTTTCTGGTCCTCAGGCCTTCAGACTTGGACTGAATGACACCACCCTCTTTGCTAGTTCCTCAGTTTGCATAATAGCATTATATCTCTTGACAGATACACAGACAGACAGACAGACAGATAGACAGACAGACAGATCTTGGCTATTGTGGATACTGCAATAAACATATGGGTATAGATAACTTTTCCAAGTAGTGATCTCACCTTCTTTGAAAATATGCCCAGAAGTGGGATTGCTGAATCATGCAGTAGTTCTATTTTTAATTTTTTGGGGAAACACACATACTGTTGTCCTTAATTGCTGTATTAATTTATATTCCCATGAACGATGCGCAAAGATTCCCTTTTCTTCAAATCCTCTTAACACTCTTCTCTTGTCCTTTTGATATAGCCATCCTAAGAGGTGAGAGCAATCTCATTATTGTCTTGATTTGTATTTTCCTGATGACTAATGCTTTGAGTACCTTTTCATGTACCTGTTGGCCATTTGCAGACAGACATTTATTTTAGAATAGCAGAAATTTGAATTTTTTTTTACTTACCCTCATAAGCTCTCTATACTAATAACACTATAAAGTCAATTAAGTACAGTTATCTGTAGAGCAAACAAATTAGGAAAAAAATTACCAATTACAATAAAATAGCAAAATATTCACTAAAAGATAGCTAAGAATAAGAATAGGGATTACTAAATATTAAAAATTCTAATAACAAATGACATCTAGATTTCACTCAACTTCCTGTGTTGCTACAAAACCATTTTAGGGTAAGATGTATAAAATTGACTATGTACCCCTAATATAGAAAGACTTGGTGATAAAGAAACTCAAACTCTCTGAGATAAGACTCAGGGAAAGCACACTTCCCAATTCAGACTTTTTTTCTGAATTAAACTTGGACAGATCTATTGCCAAACTCTCAAATAAGTTGTTAAAATAATTATATTAATATTAGGTAATGAATTCATCAGTGTACAACAATCATAAGGAGCTAAATTGGTAACTGATCTCAATGCACAGAAGGTTTGATAGTAGGTCTTTTTTTTTTTTTTTGCTCCTCCCCACTGTCCCGCCATAGTAGGTCAGTCTTATAGGTATCTGGTTCTGTATGAGTGGAAACCTCTTTTTGCAAAGTTCAGGTACTCAGATTGAATCCAGAATCTGACTTTAGGATGTTAACAGAACATTGTTATTATATTTTTAAAATATTAAATAATGTATGGTTTTCCTTTGTTATTTACTCTTATTTCAAAGTATTTGCTTTTTGTAATGAATGATTACATATTTTTCTCTATGTAACTGTAATACTGTGACTTCTCTCTCTTCAATCCCAACTTATTGATATAATTGTTTAATATTATACATTTCTAGTCATAATAGTTTTCCATATACATATAAATGCATGTGTTTTTCCTTTATTATTTTCTTCTTTTTTTGATAAGATTAACTTATACTTTTACTTCATTATGGTAAGTGAGTAATCATGAGGTTTCCCATCCAATATGTATAGTAGATAGTTGTCTAAATTTACACTCACATCAGTCATCTATGAGGATGCAGCTATTCCTAAACTTTTTTTTTAAGCACTAACTGAAAATAATCCTTTTCATTTTGCCAATTGTTGGGAGGAGGTCTTGACGTGTGTGTGATGGAGTATATGTTGTTTGCTGAGAGACGATGGCAAGGAACACCAAGCCATCCCCAGGCAGAGAATTGCTAGAATAGTAAGCAATATGTAATGTCATGCACTAGTTAAAACAGTTCCCAAAACACAGGATCTATGACCTTGTCCCCATTGCTGACTTGCAAAGAGTGCTTTCTAGCTTATTTCTATTTTAGCAGGAACAGGCACTATCTGCCTGTTTAATCTGTCCTTATTCTATGAAGAAACACTGAGTACCTGCTTATTAAGAATAATCACTTGTTCACGAAGAATAAATATGTGGGTAAGAGTCTGCTCTGGGCTTGCAGTTGGGAAATGCTGTCACTCCCCTAATGTCCCACTCTGATCCCAGTTTTGTACTCTATTTTTGTTTCTGTTTCTTAATTCCTTCAGCGCCGCCTGGGTTGGGTCTGTTTTCAGCAGCCAATAGAAAAAAAATAACACATTATTGTTTTAATTTGCAATTATCTATCTACTAGTGAAGCTGGATGTCTTTTAATGTGCTTATTTGATGTTTGCATTTAATTTCTTGTGGACTTCCTATAAGAAATTTATTGTCCATTTCTCTTCTGTTGGATTATTTTTAAAAAACAATTTAAAGATCTTTTTACATTATAGAAATTAATATTTTGTCTTTTTTGTGATACCAATATTTTCTTCTGTCTTTTTTTTTCTTTTGACTATTTTTGATAAGTTTAGCCACATAAGAATTTTAAGTACAATATCATCTAATCTGTCAGGGGTTTTTGTTTGTTTTACTTATTATCTTATGGCTTCTTGGCTTTTTTGCTTCTCTCCACAAAATTATACAAATATTTGCTTCAAAAGTTTTGTCTTTTATATCTTATATTTAAAGCTATAACTCATCTAGGGTGTGTGTGTGCGTGTGTGTGTGTGTGTGTGTGTTTGTGTTGCATGTGATATGAGATGAGGTATACTTTTACATTCTTCTAATAGAATAATTACATCAATCAGGATCCTGGTATGAAAAACAACAAACAGGGTAAAAGTAGACAATTTAATAAAGGGATAATTTACAAGGGAGAGGGCAAGGTTGAAGGAAACCAACAAATAGTGAAGCATCCTTTTCCTTCTTTGGACTTGGAGAGGTAGGAGGAGGAGAGATGTGTTACCAGGACCTCGCAGGAGACCACCTAACTGAATTTATTGCCCCAGGAGAGCAATGAAACAAACTCACAGTCCAGCAGAGAGGTATATGGAGGAATAAATAGACAACATCATTCTCCTTTTACTAAGTTCATCACTTTGATGTCTGTCTTTGGCTGAATTCAATAGGAAAACAGATAATAAGGGGACTGATCAATGCAGTCCATGCCTTTGGTCTCAACGAATGGTGAGGTTTAGAGACAGGATCCAATGTGGCAGGCATTAGTTATGTGCAGTTATTGAGTATTTGAAATGTGGCCAGTCTGAATGAAGATGTTCTGTATGTATGAAATAAGTGCTGGATTTCAAAGAATTCGTAGGAAAAAAAAAGAAAATAAACAAGCAATACTCATTTATAATTGTTTATATTCATTGCATTGGAAGGGTAATAGATTAAATGAAATATATTACAATTAATTTCGTCGGTCTCTTTTTACTTTTTAATTGTGGCTACCGTTTGAAATCAGGTCTGTGACTTGTAACACCGACACAGAGGGATAAATGGGAAGTATCTAGTTACTCTTCAATGCTTAAATAATCTATCTCTTTTCCACCAAATTTAATTGCCTTCTTTATTAAATAAAAATGTTTCCTGAACTTTCTATTTTCTTCTGCTTATCCACTTGCCTATCCTTATTCTAATGACACACCATTAACATGGAAAGAACTTTTTAAAGTGAGGTAGATACAAATCCTTTATCACTGTTAACCACATTTTTGCTCTTTTCCTTAATTATTTTCATGTATTCATTCTTCCATATGAAATTACGTGTGGGCCTACGTTTTCTTCTCTTTCCAAAAAATGTCAGTTGATGATATGATTCAAAGTATATTTTTAAAAGTATATTTAAATAATCTGATATTAATATATTTAGTAGGAAATGTCATTTTCATGTTAATTCATACCATGTGGTGAAATGATCTGTTACTCTACTTATCAAGATCTTATTTTGTGCTCTTCTATAACACTTTTTAGATTTCTTTATATTAGGTAACATATGTATGTATATCTATCTTATTAAATTCATTTTTAGGTATTTTATATTTTTGTGGCCATTATTATAAACATTTTTCATTTTCATTCTTGACATCATTTTTAATAAAGAAAAATTTGGAGATTTATAGATTTATTTTATAACCAAACATCCAATTAACTTATTAATTCCTGTATATTAGATTCACTTGGATTTTTCTAAAATATAGGCATGTAATAATTCTTCTAAGTTAATTGTATTTTTTCACGCTATAAAATATTTTGAATTATACTAATTGAATAAACATCTGTTAAAGTGCTGATTAATAGTAGTGATATCAATCATACCTGTTTGGATCCAGATTTCAGCGAAACTGGCTTTAACATTTAGCTTTTTAAGAAGATGCTTGCTAGTAGGTTTGGGTAGATAAATAGGATAACATAGAGGTAGTTTTCTACTATTTGTATTTTATATTTATCGAATTTTACTTATATTGTATTTTTGTTTTCTAAAATTAATATATGTCTCACCTGATATTTTGTGGATTTTATTTTAATTTAAATACATTGTTCACAATTTGATAGATAATTAACACTGAACTTTTTTGTGCTCTTAGAATAATCCCAACTTGCTCAGAAGTATCTAACATATGATGTATTGATATTTTATCTTGAATTTCACACCTATATTTATAAATAGATTTTGTCTACGGTGTTTGCACTATTTCAGATTTGGATAAGAAAATTTATGCTAACCTATAAAATTAATTGGATTTTTCTTTGGTATGGACCTATCAGAATTATGAATCAGCTTTAAATTATTATGTAACTCCTAAGAAACTAACAACTTATCTGTGTTTGGCATCTTTTTTTTTTAAAATGAAATTTCACTCTTGTCACCCAGGGTGGAGTGCAATGGTGCAATCTCAGCTCACTGCAACCTCCCTCACATGGGTTCAAACGATTCTCACGCCTCAGCCTCCCCAGTAGCTGGCATTATGGCACCCGCCACCATGCCCAGCTAATTTTTGTATTTTTAGTGGAGACGAGGTTTCACCATGTTGGCCAAGCTGGTCTCGAACTCCTGACCTCAGGTGATCCACCAGCCTTGGTCTTCCAAAGTGCTGGGATTACAGGCATGAGCCACTGTGCCCAGTCTTGGCACCTTTTAAGTTACATTTATTTAGGCCAGGAGTGGTGGCCCATGCCTGTACTCCTAGCACTTTGGGAGGCTGAGGTGGGCAGATCACTCAAGGCCAAGAGTTTGGGACCAGACTGGCAAACATGGTGAAACCCTATCCCTACTAAAATACATGAAGTTTGCTGGGCGTGGTGGCAGGAACCTATAGTCCCAGCTACTGGGGAGGCTGAGGCATGAGACTAGCTTGAACCCAGCAGTGAGCTGAGATCCTGCCATTACACTCTGGCCTGGGTAACAGAGGGAGAGTCTGTCTCTAAATTAATTAATTAATTAATTAAATAAGTTAAGTTACATTTATTTAAAAATTTCTAAAACTTTCCTATGATTATTTTTTCTGCTAGGGCTTTATAATTCTTTCTTAAAGTATTATTTAAATTTTGTTACAAAATTATCTATTTTTTATAGTTTAAATATATTCTCAAAGAGTTCTACGCAATGGTATTTTGTAACTGTCTATAAATCTTACAGAAATCAGGTTAATACTTTTCATTCTTAATTTTGTTTGTATTTATTATTTTTTTAAATCAAACCAACCAATGTTTTGAAAAATAGCTCTTTATTGGATTAGATGTAATTTCTCCACTTTCTTATTTCATTGATTTTGATTTTTGTCTTTATAAAAACATTCCTCTCAATATTTTGGTTCATTTTTAGTTTTACTTTACTAGGTTCTTGAAATAAATAATTTATCTACAAGTTTATTTTTTAAATTTAAAAATATTTAGAAGTATAAATATTTCTCTGAGTGTAACTTTAGCTTAAACTCATATTTTGCTATGATTTGTTACTTTGATTCACATCTAGATAATTTATAATACCGGGTTTAACATCACTTGAATTAGGAAATATTTATATTTCCTAATTTTAAGGGGTAAAATTTTGTTCTCTTTTCTTGATATATTTGAGGTTATATATTTGTTTCTTTGTTGTTATATAGTCTGATATGACTATGATAGAAGAATTTGTCCTATAAAGTACAAATATTTGGAAGTTTAGATTTTCTTTGTTACTAATTATATTAGTGGGCTTTTCAGTAAATATTTCATCAATTTAAGACAAGAATATGTATACATGTGATGATCTCTGTGAAAATACTTGATCGCATTTCAAATTTTCTTTGACTTTTGACTACTGGAGGTATCAAATTCTGTAAAATACCTTCCTTTATGTATTTCTCTGCTTTGAGGTTTGGGATAAGAAGGTAATGACTAGTATATTACTATAGATATACATTGGAAAATAAAGCTATTTCTTTATTATTAAATAATGGAGTTAGAATTGAATGAAAGATTGTAATTAATAAAGCCAGTTTCTATTTTTGCATTTACATAATGTATTACCATATTTATAATAAATACAAAATATATATTATAACTGAATGTGTGTATAGTATATACATTTCCTTTATTTTAAACACATGTTTAATTAAAACATAACATTCTTAAGGGATAAAAATAAAATCATAGTTAGCTAAACTATTATAAAATGACCATCCTGCTATAACCACCACCGAAAGAAATACAGTATTTCTGGGGCCAAAAAACCTTCTATACACTATACAACTTCGTATACACACATGGCAGACAGACTTTAAGGGGCTCCTCGCAAAGTCCTACTCATATGGTTTGGCTGTGTCCCCACCAAAATCTCAACTTGAATTGGGTCTTCCAGAATTCCCGTGTGTTGTGGGAGGAACCCACGGGGAGGTAATTGAATCATGGGCGCTGGTCTTTCCCGTTCTGGTCTCATTATAATCAATAAGTCTCACAAGCTCTGGTGGGTTTATCAGAGGTTTCTGCTTTTGCTGCCTCCTCCTCATTCTCTCTTGCTGCTGCCATGTAAGAGCACCTTTTGCCTTCCGCCATGATTCTAAGGCCTCCCCAGCCATGTGGAACTATAAATCAAATTAAACCTTTTTTCCCCTTCCCAGTCTCAGGCATATCTTTATTAGCAGTGTGAAAACAGACTAATACACCTATCAATAACTCTGTCTTCTTGTATTCATGCCTTTGTGTAAACCCATCCTACTGTATAAACCCAACCCAAAGTATATACGACTTTATTTGCTAGCAAACTGGCTCTGCAGACACTTATTATTGGCTTGAGGAATTAAATGATGATGTTGAGGAAACCACATGGTCAGGAATTGAGGGAAGGAACTGCAGGACACCTCTAGGACCTGAAGGTAGCTTCAGGTTAACAGTCAGCAATAACTGGGATATCTCATTCCTACAATGCCAAGGAAATGAATTCTGCCAACCTGGGTGCAGGCATTTGGAAAGAAATTCTCTGCCAAACCTCCAGATGACAATTCAACTGAGCAGACACCTTGATCACCGCTTTGTGAGATCCTACACAGGGGACCTAGCTAAATCATGCATGACTTCCTACTACACAGAAATCATGGAATAATAAATGTGTTGTTTTAAGCATCTGAATTTATCATAATTTGTTATGCAGTGATATATAAGTAATACAACCCTATTATGAATTCTATCACCATAAATTTGTCTATTTAGAACTTTATATTAATAGGATCATTAAGTGTATGATCATATGTATTTGGCTTCTTTAACTCAACATGAGTGCTCTTGGAGGTTTTTAATGGCTTAATACACATAAAATTTAAACTTCATCTGTTTTTTTTCTTTCTTTTCTTTTTTGAGCAGGGTCTCACTCTGTTGCCCAGGCTGAAGTGCAATGGGCCAATCACAGCTCGCTGCAGCCTTGACCTCTTGGCCTCAAGTGATTCTCCCACCTCAGCTTCCCAAGTAGCTTGGACTACAGGCATGGGCCACCAGGCCTGGCTAATTTTTGTACTTTTTGTAGAGATGTGGTATCACCATGTTGCCCAGGCTGGTTTCAAACTCCTAGGCTCCAAGTGATCTGCCTGCCTGGGCCTTCCAAAGTGCTGGGGTTACAGGCATGAGCCACCACACTCAGCCTCTATTTGTTTTTATGAGTGTTTTGACCTGTGTTTCTGGTACTCCACTAGGCAACTACAGCCAGTTCTAATTATTTTAGGAGTTCAAGGGTCAAGCTGGAAGATGACAAAAAGTGCAGATGAGAAACATATAATTAATTGCCATCTTTCCCAATTCTCCTCCATTAATTTTATTACTAAATTATACTAAATAATAAATTATTCATTTTATTTCCATTTTTTTTGTTTAAGTTTGAAATTATACAGATAGTCTTATTTTTAATTTATTCACAATTCTAATATTTTCTCAAGTTATTTTAGGTGAATGCTACTTACAAAATCCTGGTGATAAAAGAGTTTTATTTTGCCACTAGCTAATATGGAGTGTTCTCATAGAGCTATAAATGAGCTCAATATTCATTATGCAAATGAATAGAATCAGACAAAATTAAATGGGTTCAGCTCGGTGGCATCATTTTAGAGATCTAATTTGGGGGTTTCAGTCCTCTAGGCTGAGAAAGCTATGGGAGCCACATTAAGTTGCTCTTAATAAATAATAAACCATATCAAGCAGAAATTGCATTTAAAGGGGTATGACCTTAGGTAGTCCAGAGGAAGAGTTACAGGGAGATGACAGTAGGCATTGATGACAACTTTATCATCCACTGCTCCATGCCTGAAGGTGACTTACTGTGATCAACTCCTAGCCTTCAGTTTTTAAGGACAAATCATCTATTTTTACTAGCTTCTTTCTGATAATCTAGGAGGTATATAATCTCATCTACTTAACATTTCAAAAGATGGGCAGAGATAATCAAGAAAATTTACCCAATGTGTTAACCTTGAAACTAAATCTAGCTACTATTCTTGGCTCTGACATGTGCGTGTGCGCGTGTGCATACACACACACACACCCCTGTGTATCTTTGGGCAGATAACTTCAATTTCCTGAGTTTTTATTTCTTTGTTGATTAAAACATAATAAGAGGGTGAGAAAGATGGACCAGATAATCTGATTGGGACAACTAAAATGTTAGGCAATCTAATGCACAGTCCTTATTTGCAGAAGGGTGAAACTGATACTAGGTAAGAAAACATAGAAACTAATTAGTGATTAGGTCTCAGTTTTTAAATTAAATTTCTGATTTTTTATTTTTTTACAGTGACACTAATTTCTAAGTACATTTGAGCTACAAAAGGTATATACATGATTTCACATTCTTGTCTAGACAACATGAGAATGTCCACAGAATCTGTAAGATAATTGGCAGCTATATTGGAAAATATAGCTAAAACTGCTGTGGTGAATAAAATAATTTAATCAATGAATAACTACTTTTGGATTATAGGTGATATGTAGAGAATTCTATATAATCTGTATTCTTATTCAACAATGTTGAACCGTGAAGACAGACATCAACCTCTGCCTGCCCCAAGGAAAAATGGAAGGATAAATTGTAACAAAGTGGTCTATGTTAGAGTCAAGCCTTATTGTGAAACCTAAATATGGTCTAACAAAACTTTTCACAATGATTGACTCTATCATATTTAGACCATGTTGTTACAATTTATTCTTCCATTTTTTCTTGGGGCAGGGGTTGATGTCTCTTTTCATGGTTCAACATTATTGAATAAGAATACAGAATATATAGACCAAATTTGGGGTCTAATAAAACAAACTTTTCACAATGAGGATTGACTCCTGGCCAGATTCAGAAAAAGAAACAGACTTTTAATTTTGACTAACCGAATTTCCCATTTAAGAAACAAACGAATGGGTAAGAATAATAATAAAAGTAGACTTCATTTGATGGTTAAGAAAATGCTTCATATATGTAATTTGAATATTCACTGATCATCCCATGAGAAATAGATATTATTGCCACTGCTAGATGTAACAATTCATGTACATTTTTCAGGTGGAAAATTTGACTTGAATTTTGTAGCATAACCAAAAAATAGGGGAGCCCTATAATTGGCTCAGAACATCTAAATAAGCCCAGCTCTTCAAAGAGAGCTGTAATTACTTTGATGAAGTTGTCTAAACATCCAACCATCCTGTCTTTGAAGGATTAGATGCAGAGGAAGCAGTTATTTCTCTAATACTTTCTGCAAATCTCAAAGACATGTTTTCAAATGGGAGAGAAAAGGTCATAATTTTTCTTACAAGCTGCTTTTAAAGTATTATAATAAAATAATTGTAATTTCTAACTAATCAAAGATATATTTAGGTGCTCAGATAATTTTATACGCAGCTCATACTTTCTATCACCAGCCTTATGAGCCTAATTCCCCAAAATCTACCTGAAAAAAAATTCCCTTTTTCTGCTGGGCATTGAGATTCTGAAATAAAACCCACAAAGCCATTGACAGCTTAAACCAGTGGCAGGTCATTGAGGAAGGTCTGCTTCTGCCAGGTAAGACTCAATCTCTTCCCCTTAGATCTCACTCATGATATTCTTCTAACAAATAGCCATTCTCTCTCTATGCTATATCTTGTATAGCATCTTCAACAGTCTTAATGTGTACTTGAACCTGGATGTTACAGTCATAAGACAGCAGTATCGTTTTAATAAGACATTTCCATTCCACCCAAGCCTTAATGACTACTTCCAGGTATCTTTTACAAGAATCCTGGGCAGTTCTTTTGAAGGTCATAGCCGAGAAAATAAAGTTACTGTAAGTCAGAGTAGATTTGGATGGGCTACTAGGATGGATGTCTTATTTTCTTGGGACAAAGAGTAGAAACTAGTGACTAGTGAAGACTGCACATTTTCAAGAATTTAAAAAAAAAATTTCATTTCAAAATAGGAAGAAGAGAGAATGCTTCTGTTATTAATTTTCAGCTTATAGGCAATAGTACAGGCTAATAATATTGTCTAATTAGAGGATTATAAAGAAATTTTGTCATTTTATAGCAAATGATTCTAAAATCTAAAAAGATAAATGATTGTTCAAGTCCATATAGCAAACCTTGAGGATCACTACTGCTTAAAAAGCTCTTGGGCCAGACACAGTGGCTCATGCCTGTAATCCCAGTACTTTGGGAGGCTGAGATGGGCAGATCACTTAAAGTCAAGAGTTCGAGACCAGCCTGGCCAACATGGTGAAACCTTGTCTCTACTAAAAATACAAAAAGTTAGCTGGACATGGTGGCATGTGCCTGTAGTCCCAGCTACCCGAGAGGCTGAGACAGGAGAATTGCTTGAACCCAGGAGGCAGAGGTTGTAGTGTGCCGAGATGATGCCGCTGCATTCTACACTCCAGCCTGGGCAACAGAGAGAGACTCCATCTCAAAAAAAAAAAAAAAAAATCTTGGAGCAGAATTGCGGCTTATAGTCGAGAACCCCTATAATTTCTGCTGAGCACTTGCAGTTCAACTTTTCTTCCTCTGTTCTTTGCTCCATGACTTCCTAACATGGCAATGCAGCAAAACCTGATACTGGCAGTACTTCCTTCTTGGATCCTTCTTTATCGAGGCCCAACATTTCATTAGCCTATCAGGTTGGTTTCTTCCCTTCGGTGATTAAGATATTTTTTCCTTTTACTCTAAAGAAATAATAAACAGCTCCTTACCTGCACTTCTTATGAAAAAGCTTTTGCTTAAATACCAGCTTGCTGTATGTGAAGTGTATGTATTTTTGAACCTGAGAGTTAATCATCACCCAATTATCATCTTAGGCATTACTTGAGAACTTTGTTTTTCTTGTTTTCTGTGCACCTGATATATCACGAAGAACAAGTTTCTGTAGGGAAATCAAGCAGGCAGTTGCCATCTATTTATCAGGATAATTAAAAACAGTATCAAAATGGAATCAGGCAATGAATACAAAATAGGCAGATGCTAAATAGATTTAGAAAATAAACTTGAATCTTTGGATTTCTTTAGGTATGGAGTCTCAGGATGAAAAGACACTCTAAAAGTCATCTCATTCCTTTGTGAAATACTTTGTCCCTCGGTCACTGTATTTATGCTTAAAAATGCTGATGATAGGAACCTTTCTATTGACAAAGGCAACCCATTGCATTTTTTAAGTGCTTTTGACTGTCAAATTGTTTTTGTTATATTTTGTTATGTTTCTTATATATGTGTGTGTACATATATGTATACATATATGAAATGTATATATATTCACAGCAAAATTGAGCAGAAAGTACAAAGAGTTCCCATATATTTCCTGCTCCTCCCCTCCCTGAGCCTTTCCTATCATCAACATCCTCCACTAGAGTGATGCATTTATCACAATTGATGAACATGCATTGACCTATAATTACCACGTATAGTGTATAGTTGACATTAGGATTCCATTTTGGTGTTTCACATTCTATGGATTTTGACAAATGCATGATGTCATGTATCCACTATGATAGTATCATAAAGAATAGTTTCAGTGCTCTAAAAAATCTCTAAGGTCTGCTTATTTATCTCTCCATCCACCTCCCCAGCCTCTGGCAACTACTGATCTTTTCACTGTTTTGCCTTCTACTGAATGTCTTATTATTGGAAATCTACAGTATGTCTCCCTTAAATTTATATCTACTGGTCCCAGTTCTCTCATTTGGAACTATACAGGAAGACAGAATAGTTCTTCCTTAGCCCTTCAGCTATTTAAGAAGAGCTACCCAGTCCTTCAGAGTTTATGATGTTTTTCAGGCCCAAACCTTGTCATTCTGCTGATTATCTTAGGATATACATCTGTGACTCATCTTAAAACCATGAAAGACAAGTAGTAAGAGGTAATTATTATGAATGACTTGAGTGAAGTAAATGTAAATAAGCTAGTAAGGAGACAAAAACCCATTTAGCTTTCAAAGACAAAGTTAAGAGGCAAGTTTTTCAGGAAGCCATCCATGGTCATCTCAGCCAGTAGAGCCCAGACAATTCGCTGTGGAACACCAGGTGGTGTCAGTTCAGTTGCTCATACCTTTACACGACGATTGGGATTGATTCCTTTTTCTAGGATGATACCATAGAAAGGAAATTATCCTGGTGGATCCACAGATTTAGATACATTCTAGCATACCCTCCATGTAATCTGGGGAAATAGTCTCCTTACTTGTGAGCTCAACCATGAATAAAAAATGTGTAGTACAACAATAATAATTGTCATTTATTAAATATCTAATGTGCATTGAAGATATTTTCTTGATATTACAACAACCTTTCCTTGCCATTGCAACAACCTATATAAGGAGGAACAATTAAGAGAGGTTAAGCCACATGCCCGACATCACCTGACTAGGAAGTAATATGATTTTAAACTCTTCGGTAGGAAGCTAAAATAATAATTCTATTGATAAAATTATTAAATTTTTTAATTAAAATACATAGTAGATATCTCAGTTTACAGTCCCACAAAGGCAGAAGCTAGAGCAAAATCTTACTGAGTTTCTTTGTTATTTTGGAGTGCAATCCCAAGGAGCAGAAGTGAGGAGCTAGGAGAGCAGAGCAGGAAAGGAGGGTCCGCCTGTGGCAAGGATGTGTCCAAAGGGCAAGTGATTGCTTAGTCTTGTGATCATCCTGCAAGATGTCACGTAAACTATGTCTCATTGTATGCTCTTCATTTTATCCAGCTCCAATACTGCAGTATGAAATTATCATTTGCAGTAGGTACAGCATGCATTTTTCTCCTTGAAAGGTGAATTACAAAACCCATGTATCATAGAATCTCCTTCAAAGTATAAAAAACAGACACAATAGCTGAAAAGATGTAAGCCAAGAAGGCCAGTGAAAAAGCTACCAACCACACTGCTACAGTTTGTGCCAAGACTGTCTTTGGTGTTCATCATATCTGGTTCCATCATCTATTCTTGATTTCTCTCACTTTTGGTTACCATTTCAGTTTCTCTGGGTGGATTATCTGGTGGGGTGACCCAGGCACTTATCCCTTCCATATCTGTGTTTTCAATTGTTTTACTTTTTTAAAGTCAAGGTTCATCAAGACTTTATTCTTATCGTGGGTACAGAAACACAAGATGCCACAGGCAACATACCTCTTTCCATCCCCAATTATGTAGAATCAACCTTAACTCATCATGGTAATCAGGATCTACTATTCCTAACAGTCTAGTAACTCTCTCTTTTTTTTTTTTAATGTCTGTTCCCTGACTTAAGAATCCCAAAGCAACCAGAAAGTAGTTAAAGCCTAAAATTCAACAGAAACATTAGTGTCTCTAAGAGAAACATTCTTTCTCTCAGGATCTGTGATCACCGACTTGGCAAAGCCTACAGTCAGGGGGACAGAAAACACAAATTCCACAAGCGGATCATTGGGGTAAGGTGAGAAAAACCAGCCCTACTTCTATTTCTTGGTTACCGGGCGTATGTGCACCAGTTATTATGAGCACTCTTGGTTCAGCAAACAGACTCTATTCCAGTGGGCAGTGCCCCAGTCTCTCAGGATGTTGTTCCCTCACTGCCTTCTTAGCTAATCCTTTAAGAATGCATTCTATTGCTTCATCTGGGTGATGGAGTTTATGGTAAGAACAATGCATCTGTTATCATGCAACTATTTTCATAGCTCCTTTGCTGTACAAGAGTCCCTTGTTCAAAATAATGTGTGGGCTACCATAACAATAGGTCAGCAATTTTTAAGTCCTTAAGCAGTAATGCTGAAAGCACAGCAGGTAGGGAAGGAAACCCCATATTTGTAGCAGGTGTTGATTCCTGTAAGAAGGAATTCTTTCCCTTCTTAGGTGGAAGGGATCTAAATTAACTGACCTGCTACCATGCGACTGGACAGTCTTCTGGAGGAATGATGCCTCATGGAGAGGTCACTCTTACAATGGACCTGACTTTCAGTGCATTCTGTGCTATGGCTTTAGAAGATTAAAGTACCCTTAATAGCTGTGCCAGAGGCTCTTTGGCTTTATAGTGTGTTTTGAGTGAGCAGTTGGCTGCCCCGAGCCTATCATGTTCTCATTTCAAGTTTTCCAAAAAAGAATAGAACAAATTCACATTTCTTGTGATTATCATTTCCCCCACAACATTCAAGCCCTCAGCCACTGCAAACTCAGTGCCTCACCTTCTCCCTGCCCTTTGTTCCGATTATTCATAATTGAAAGCCTTGATGGTTACAACCACCCCAATTACTAGCAGCAATGATCTTATTGTCACCAGATCAAAGAGTCATCAAGTTCCGAATTTTCATCTTCTTTCTAGAGCCTCCCCTGATACCAACCATCTAATCTACCTTCTGCTACAAAGCAGAGTACAATGCAAAGATGTATATGGTACTGCTTTATTCAGGAATGGCATCCCAGCGAGCAGGATAAAGGCCAGGGAAGGGAAGAAGGATGCAGGTTTCATTATTATTGTCACAGAGGAAAGTCCACCGCATGCAACAGCCCTATGTCAACACAGAAGACCCAGGGTGGGAGGCAGGAAGTTCATGGCATAGGTATGAAGCAGACATTGTCAGATTGAGCCTGAGTGAAGCTGGTCAGAGAGTCCATCACCACAGAGTGCATCACCGCAGCCTCTGCTGAAATAAGACTCAGGTAAAACTGAGAGGCTATGCAGTGGTGCATGAACGTGCCTGATGCAGTGAATAAGATGGGGGAACAAGTTAATGCATTTATGACATATTATGTTCTCCGTAATCACTGAAATCATTTGTCTTAGTCACCCATCCTATTTTATATTACTCCCCCTAATCAAAGGATTGAATTTGTTCCAACCTTCCTGGTGAATGTGAGAAAGGCCATGAGATCAGCTATAAAGTCTTCAGTTTGTAAGCAGAGTTTCTTCTCTGTCTCATTTGTATATACGGGCATCTCTCCTGTTTATTGCCTGGAGAGAAGTGCAAACACAGCAGAGAAACATAATGAATGCCTTATTTTGATTGTCCAAGCTGAAAGTAATGAAAAAGCCAAACTGATAGAAATTAGGAAATATAAATCCAATTTACACAATTCTGCCAGGCCTAATAAAGTAAGGTATAACATCAGTTGCATAACCAAAAGACTGCTATTTTATGGTCATTTTTACTGCATACGATTTTGACATTGACAACATTCTTTTTATGTTCTAGTTATATGAATATTCTACTCAATGTTTAAATTTAAAAAGCTGCAGAAACAATGCAAAGAGTATAGCTCTCAATGACCAGAAAACTAAGGGGCACTAAATTATAAAGTATGTATAAACAACGATGTATAAAACAAGGAATTTCAGAGGCCATAGAGCTACATTGAACTGCAGTGCAAACATCCACCTTACACACTCCCCCGGGCCTTCTACTTCCACCTGCCATCCTGAGCGTGCCCTAAGAATATGCCTTTTACACACTGCTGAAAAGAATGGCCCAAAGAAATTTTCCTGTAGTCTCAATCTAAACAAATAATGTCAGTGGCCATAGAGTCAATTGTTGTGATAAATACATACATATTTAAGGGTTCCTATGGACCAAGCCCTGATCACAAGTAACATAACATTAAATTAAATTGACAAATATGCCTGCCTATATAGGGATTACATGTTAGATGTGGAAATATACTAAACACATGAGCAAGTAAAATAGAGTATATGATATGCTGGTTGATGATAAATGCTGGAGATGCAATAAATTAGGGAATACCAGTAGGAAATGAAGGGGAAAAAAAGGAAGAATATTTGCAATTTTAAAAGTGTTGGTCAAGGTACTCCTAAGAAAGTAATACTTAAAAAGCAGACTTGATTGGGAAAGAAGAAGGGAGACGAAGACAGAGGAGATATTCAACTATTCAAATGGAAACCTGCTAAAGGGAAGAAACAGCAAGAGTAAAGGCCTGAGGCAAAAGTTGGTTGATGCTTTCCAGGATCAGAAAGAAGGCCAGTGTGGTTAAAGCCCAGTGATTGAGAGGAAAAGTAGCTAGAGATGAGGTCAGAGAAGAAACAGTGGCCTCATCCTATAAGCCACATAGCTCATCATAAGAACTTTGAAAGAAAGTTCTAAAGAATGAATAGAAAGCCTTCAGAAGGCTTTAAACAGCAGAGTAAGATTCTGACTTGAGGTTATTGAAAATAGAACAGATTAAACTCAGTATTTATTGAACATTTAAATGTATAAATTACAGTGCTAAAAAATGCCAGTCTTTCAGGACTCTAAAAACCCAAGTTCATAAAAAGCACAGTCTGATGTCTCCCTCACTAAATAGAAAACTAGAGGCCAAAAGAGAAAGAAACAGAAAAAGAGAGGGGGGAGAGAGAGAGAGAGAGAGAGAGAGAGAGAGAGAGAGAGCGAGAGAGAATTTCCTAGGCATTAAATAATGCAGAAAACACTCTGACTCTATCATTTACCGCTTTTCTGGAAAGTCTTCCTTTTTTCCCCACCTTGAAGTACAACATGGTTGAGGTAGGCACAGTCAGATACATAACTTTGCCCCTTGGTCATGGTTGTATAATTCATAATTAAATTCTTGACCCAGAGTGCATAAATGGACACTTCTTTAAGCCTTTCTTCCATTCCAACCATTTCCCTGCATGTGGACCAATAAAAAGGAGAAATTGGTCTATAATATGAAAGGAGAATACAACAGAAGGCCAAAATGAACAAAACAAGAAGAGTTGGAGATAGAGAAATCCTGCTTTCCTACAACTACTTGATACATGATTCCAAAGTGCCTAAAGTCCAGATATTATGAGACTGGTACCTTCTTGTCTACAAAATTTTTTTTTTATAGTTTAAGCTAGATTTAATATGACTCTAATACTTATAAGAAAATAAGGTTCCTAAAAATCTATTCATTACACATGGCTAATTGTCTCCCAGAAAACTCTAGACTTTGTCCTTTCAAATGATATGTTTGGAACTATTCAGTGCATCTTTCCAGAGTGAGCTTGCTTCCATTTTGGCAACAATATAGGACAGATTTTTAGGGTGTCCTTCATGGTCCCTGACTCCTATCATTCTTACCTTTGTGAAATGTTCTTACCTTGAGTGCAGGTGGAATCTAGGACTTGCTTCTAATCTGAGTGTGGCAAAGATTATGGTGATTACATAAGTGGTCTCTAGTACCCGTCTAGGTACAGCTAAAGTCTTGTCTTCTCTGTTTCTGGCCTTGAAAAAGTAAGCGACCATGTTATAGGAGGAACTATAGAGAGGGTAATATGACAGATTTGCAACTGGCCTCTATTTGCCGACAGCAACCCCTGGACAACACTCAGCAAGAAGCCAGGGACATACACCATTTAACCTCAAAGAAATGCATTCTGCCACTGACCTGAGTAGGCACAGAAGCAGACTCTTCTCCAATCCAGCCTCCAGATGAGAATCCAGCTTGGATGTATCTTGATTAAAGCCTTATGAGACTCTGAGCAAGGGTTTACCAGGACTCCTAACTCACAGAACTGTGAGATAATGAATGTGTGTTGTTTTATGCTTCTAAGTGTTTGATAACTTGTTACGCAGCAATAGAAAACTAATACATAGAATAATAAACAATTCAAATGATAATATTAGAATATGACTGTGACCTGAGTCATTGCAGAGGGGTATGATAAAGAGTACTAGGGTTAATAGGAGACAGACATTGCAGTGAGCCAAGATCGCGCCATTGCACTCCAGCCTGGGCAATAAGAGCAAAACTCTGTCTCAAAAAGAAAGAAAGAAAGAAAGAAGAAAGAAAGAAAGAAAGAAAGAAAGAAAGAAAGAAAGAAAGAAAGAAAGAAAGAAAGAAAGAAACTAGAGTTAAGATCCTCCCTCATTATGTTTTCTTGAGTCACTTCTTTTGGAAAATTCCAACATGTTATCTCTTTAAGGTGGAGATTCAAAACTATAAGAAAATTCTTAAAGAAGGAGATAGTTGTTCATCATAATTCTGAAGCTTTTCTTTTGTGAATTCTGAATCTGAAAAAAAAAACTTGTTCTTCCTAGAATTTAGATCAATAACTAATTTGAAAACTAAATCTCTAGGCCTGGTTAGATGGTTTGTAAATGACTGCAGCAATTAAGTGACAAAAGAGACAAATTGTCCAGCTAAGTGTCCACTCACTTGATTGATTCCATTGGTGTCACTTTTGATTTGTCATAAGTGGAATTATTACAGAAGACATACCCTAAACCTTTATGACTTATTAAAGTGAACACAATGAAAATAGCAGTTCACTTTTTCTAGGGGACTTCATTGTGTTAGTAGACAAAATTACACAATTGACGCCTTTGTGTGCTTCTTATTAGAAGTGGTACTGAAGTCCTATTGATGGGTTCCAATTCCAGCTTTGTCCTTTATTAACTTTGAAAAACTAGATGAGGCATGTAAGTTCCTTAAGCACCTAAAAAAAGCTAGTTGAATAATGATCATCCAACAAAGCTTAAAAGTAAGGATACATATTGGTTAGGATTGCGACTTTCAACATCAGGCAACACTATGTTTGATTTAGAGGTCTAACTTTTGTTTGTGCCTATGTGATGATCTTAAACCCCGCAAAACCGCAACTTCTTATGTATAACATGAGCACTCTAATTCCTACCCCATTCATTTATTATGAAGATTAAGTAAAGGTTAAGCAACATAATATGCAAAAATTAGATCTAGGTCATGATACATAGTAAATATTCAATAAATGTTTTCTATTATTACCACACTTTCTATTATTACTACTATTATTATTTAATATTACTATATGAAAATACCTAGCACATCATATAGTCAATAGTTTCTTTCTCCTTATACATTTTAACACCCTTCCCTGTGTCTCACTCCTATCCTGCAATTTAAAAATAATTCTAGAAGTCCTGGGACTATTTTCTTATAATAGTTTACTGATTCAAAAAATATAACTATTCTGAGAAGAATGTCTTCTCTGGTTATCTACATCCTAAAATGAATGACAAACATCACACTATCCCATGGCTGCTATGGTTCTCAAATTAAATATGTAAACACAAAAATGGGAGAGCATGAAAAGGAAGAAACCCTCCAAAAAGAGAGTCAAGTTCTGTGTCTTGGGTTTTGTCCTTGGAGCAGGGAGAAAGCTATTCCTTGGGTAGCACATTGTGGTGAGTCACAGTACTATTTGTGCGAAAAGACTCTCTGGGTTCAAATCTTGCCTCTGCTGCTCATGAACTGTATAGTCCACAAGCAGAGTGCCTAAATCAGTTGCCTCACCTGTAAAATAGGATTACTGTTAGTTATCGGTGTGGTATGGTCATTGTGAGGATTAAATCGGTTATCCACAAGAATCGTATTGGGTTGGAGGGTTTCCAGTTGCCTCCATGGGTTTACACTCCACTTTTCTCCCCTCATTCTGGTGCCTGGTAGGCAGGCCTGTGTATTCTGCTGCAATGAAGCACACCACAGGAGATGGGAGGACAGGAGGAAAATGAGTCCTGTGTACTTTTCCCTATGGGCCAGCTCCCTCCCAGGCCGCAGATAGAAAGCACTGCAGTTGTCTACCAAAACCAAAGCATTCAGCAGCAGACACTGAGTGGCATTCTTCTACACCTACAGTTTTGCCAAGTTCTGTTAACCTCTCCCACCTCTTGCTCCTTCTAGTTTATAGATACCTCATCACCTTCTATTGGCTTAACTTAATCCTGCTCATATTTTTGTGACTAGCCCTTTAATTAAACTCCAAATCCTCCTTTTTGAGTATGCCATCTTTTTTTCTGTTGAGATCCCACACATTTAGAACAGTGTCTATCGTGCAGTATCTATTAAATAAATGTTATCTATTATTAAAGAAATTGCAGAGGTAAAAGTGTTTTTTTTTTTTCTAAATACAGCAATCACTATAATAGCAAATGACCATGAACTTGTATAGAGCAAAATAATGATTCAAGGATTTAAGAGGGTTAGAACTACTACTTCCTTCTAGAAGCAGTACTCAGGAAAACTGCTGCTTGTAAAAGGCAAGACAAGTAACAATGATTGAGATATGCAGGAAAGGAGAATTTTAAAAAGTATCCCACTGTACTTTTATTTAAATAAAATATACAATACATGAGAAACAAGATATAGAATAGCTAAGTGTGAAATTAAAAATTGTTTTTAAAAATAAGCTAAATTAGAAAACAGGCATACTGGAGTGCGGTTGGTTCTTTTTATTTTTTAAAAACTACCCTAACAAACATTATTATTACTATATATCCAGCTAAACAACGCTGCAGTCATCTTAGGGGAAATACCAAAATACTGAATAGGTTTGAAATTGAGTCTAATCACAAGGTGAAAATATCATGACAACTAACCTAGAGAGCTTATCAAAAAAAGATTATGTAAATAAGTAGTTGCAGAGTTTTCATCTTTCTTATTTGTTAATTGGAGGAAAGTTGGCACAATGAATAATATCATTGCTATTTGTGAAGAATAACAAAAGTGATCATAAAAAATATTAATAATATGCATTCATGCTTCATCTTATATCCATGTATTTAAATGGCTAATCCATAGCTTAGGATTGTATAAACATCAGAAGTTTTATTTACCAGAATTTTTCTTTCTTTATAAGCAAAGAAGATGCAAGTCCTTTAAAAGTCTTGCCATCTATTTTAATAAGCTGTACTGAATGTTATCAGCAACTTACTTTAGGGAGAGTTCCTATAAGTAGAAATAAATGCCAGACCAAACATCACTGCTGGTTTGTTCTTGTAAGTCTGCCAAAAGGATAATATATTTACAAATAGAATGTATTCTATTATTGGTTTTTTTAGTAATACTGCAAAACTGCAATGATTTTCCATTTAATAGGAAAAAAAAAAAACCTCTTCACATTTTTTAGAAAATTGTTTCTTAAGGGGGAAAAAGACTATGCCCTTCTCAGCAGAAATCATTGCCAGGGCATGAAGGTAATATATTTCATCTCCCGGTCTATTTTAATTTTAAGGGTTTTATTTGTTTTCCTTATCCTCACTTCCCTTTTCAGCTGCATGCTGTCTCATCAGCCCTTGAGCTGATCTGATGTCATGGTTATTTTTCTCTCCTGTTAAAGGTGAGGGATGTTTCCAGGACTTGCCTTTGCTTTTTATGTTTGTGGTAAAGGAAATACAAGCAGCTTCTCTTTAATCAAATCAAGTTTAAAGCAAAATAGGGATACAGACACGGTTCTACATGTATAGGCAATCAGGATAAGCCAAACAGGACAGATTCAAGGTAGCATTTAAACTTACAGAGACCTGTTTCTATTAGGGCTGTTCAATGAACTGGTAAGCTATCTGTGTGCTAAGAATTCTGTGAACCAAAGTAGTCTTTTTCTGTTATGCACAACTGAAGGAAAATAACTATATATTCAATTCTAAGTATATAATACCACCTAATATAACTTTTATCTGCAAATTACTGAAATTATGCATTGGATGCCAACGGGAAAAGATCTGGAACCATTCCAATTCATCAAGCTATTTTAATAAAACAGGGGGAAGGAGCTGTTAGCAGGATACTGGTTGAGAAACCATGTTTATTTGTAGGGGCCTGGCTAATTTTTCTGTGTAACCAATTTCTACTCTATCAGATTCAGATCATTCTCTCCGTATTTGATATTGAAACTGAGCTTAGGCTCTGCATAATGAAATGAAGAAGGAAATGAACTTCAAGTCTTCCTTTGTGAAAGTGGGATAATATTTCCTATACAAACACTTGTAATGGAAAATGACAAGAAAGATCACAGCATTAATCAGAAGGCTTCAGTTAGAACAATTTGCAGGAACAGATGGAGATAAAGAGTTTGATAATAGATTGGGGGCATCTTAAAACAAGGAAACCAGTGATTAGGAATTCTATTCGGTTTTAAGCACATTACTTTCCTGTCTTACCAGCATGTTAAATGGTATAGTTGCTGTGTGTCACTCTGGCCACAGTTTAGTGGTTTATATTATGTACTACAGATTTTCAGTGTCATCAAGTTATGGAGCTTTTCTGCATTTGTGACCAACACATTCCCATATTTTCTCCCTCTCATGCCTCCAGGGCAGAAGGAATTCTCTTTTGTTGAAGCCCTGGTGCAACGAAAGACCTTCAAAACAAGCCAATGTTCTACCTCATATAAGATTACTATCTCTTATAGATCTAAAGACCCTGTAAGAGCTTTAGGATGAGAGAATAAAAGGCTATTAATGGTGATCTCAACTTGAGGGGTACTGAACAGGTCATGGTATCTGTCCATATTTATCCTTTTGACTAAACTTCCAACATAAGAAAGCCAATTTCAAGGGAAATACAAGGACACCTGTGAAAGAACGATCTTCATTTGATAAGAGCTTATTGTTAATTGGAGCAGATATCTAAAAGCACGAAGCTTGGGACATGAGCTATGAGACAGACAGAGTGGAAAGAGAAATGGGAAATGGGGAACATAAAGAAGAAAAGCATTCATTCATTCAACATCTAATATGCACATACTGAGCAGCTCATATATCAGGCTCTCTGCAGGACAATGAGATAGAGAACAGACATTCACCAAGATAGACATGTTCCTGCACTCTGGGAGCTTTTATTTTAGTGTGAAAGGACATACAATAGATAGATAAATGGTAAATAAAGGAGATAAATGTCTGATAGTGATAAATAGTGATAAGGGAATAAAATAAGATGATAAAGAGTACTGAGGGCAGGGGAGAAGGAGAGATACTTGAGATGGAATACTCAGATATAACCTCTCTGATGAGAATGCATTTAAAATGAGACTTGAATAAAGAGAAGAAGCCAGTCTTGCAAATTGTCAGGGAAATGAAGTTCCAGATAAACAAACTTCAAGTGCAAGGACCTTGATAACTATTTTTTTTCCAACAAACTTTGTCTGTTAAAGGAATGCAGATTGGCATGTAGTAGGAGAAAAGAGCAGGAGATAAGTTTGGAAAAGTGGGAAGGCCGGATACACGGTTTCAGAGGTCATGTTAGGAAGATTCAATTTTATTCTGAACTAAATGGGGAGTTATAGAGACTTTAAGAAGGTTTTTAAGTTGGATAAGGCTGCCACAATAGAATATCACAGTCTGGATGGCTTAAACAACCACATTTTATTTTCTCACAGTTGTGGAGGCTGACAAGATCCAAGATCAAGGTGCTGACAGGGTTAGTTTCTGGTGAGGCCTCTCTCCCTGCCTTACAGATGGCTGTCTTCTGGCTGCATCCTCACATGGCCTTTTCTCTGTGCATGCACACTCCTGGCATCTCTTCCTCTTCTTATAAGGAATCTATTAGATTAGGATGCCTCCTAATGAATTTATTTAACTTTGATTACTTTTTAAAAGGCCTATCTTTAAATATAGACTTCAGACATTATAACTCCAACATGTAAATTTGGGGAGACACAACTCAGTCCATGACACAAGTCTAGGTGGTATTTGGAAAATGCCCCTTTGGCTGCCATGTGGAGTTTGGATTTAAGGTGGATTCATGATGTAGAAAGAGCAGAAACAATATTCCTTTCTGTAATTTGTGCTAATGTCTTCCCTCAAATTTCATCATTGTTAGATGCATGTAAACAGACATAGAAAAACTAGCTAATTATTAGCTGTTCTTGTTAAATATATAGGTCAGGGTTCAAACAAAAGTCCAGATAAAAGAATCTTGAATGTGCTAAAATAAATAAACAAAAACAAAAAAATGTAAAATTTTTTGTCAGTTTCTATTCTTCCTGTTTTAAAGATTGCAAGGTCATGGGTTTTTCTGTCTATAAATTCCAAGAAAGACACTGTTGTAACATCTGTAGCAATATCGACATAGTAAAAGTCTTATAGACCATAAAGGTCCTGCCTCCCACACAAGGCAGTTTGCCATTGTTGTTATATGAGACCAGAACAAGTGATTTGTTGACCATGCCCCACTTACCAAGGCCCTTTCAAAGCTTGGATAATGGCCCTAGACATGTTGAAAAAGAAAATCCTTTCCCTTACCTCCAACCAACTGTAGCAGAAAGTAAGAGAAATGGGGTTATAATGATGGCTACAATTTTTGAGCCTATAATACATGTCAGCTAAGTACTTTTAAATAGCATTTTCTTTTGAACAGAGAACAAAGACATGATGGGTATTTTTAACCCAATTTTAGAAGTAAACAAATGAGGCTTAGGATGAAGCAAGCAGGGCCAAGTTCTGACCCTGATGATCACCATATTCTAAGCTATGTGCAATGGCACATATCTCTGCACCCCTGTGGGGTTTCACTTTTAAAGTTATGTAACACAACAAACATTAACAAAATTCTCCTAGACTTGCAACAATCAAAACCTCATCCAGATGTACAGGTTGTACAAACAGCTCTTGTCCATTCTGATAAAAGATATGATAATTCTTAAGATATGTACATATTGCATCCTAACCAACAATAATCTTCCCTTTATGGCTGCTAAGTTTGGACTATACACAGCTTGCCAAAATAGAACAATACAGAGGACTGCAGGTTACGGAATAAGACAGTACTGTTTCAATGCCTGCTGCTCCAGTGACCTTTTTTATGAGCTGGATTCTCACTGAATAGTAGGGTTTGAGTGAGAGATGGGGGAAAAAGTTCAATTGTTTTCTTGTTGCACTTGGAGTCCGATTTGATCAATCTGTGAAACTGTACACACACACACACACACACATTTAAGAAAAACAAAATTAGGAGAATGCATGCCTCCTATTTTGCATTATGTCATGCAAATACTTCCATGTCAATATACAATCAATTACAAGGTAATGCTATTGTTATTCCTATTTCTTTCTGCAAAAGCCAAAGGGTAGGTAGGTCCAGCACAGGTCTTACTAACTAGTACTATTGCAATCTGTCATTTGTTTCCTCTGAGCCAGGTACATGTTAGGCTAACTCCTTCTTCTCTGTGGTACTTTATAAGTTCTTCAGAAACATCTACTGCTGAAGATTTCTTCAGAAACAACTACAGCTTTATTGACTCATAGAAATGTGACTCTACCAGTGGGCAGCTTCAGATTTCCCTTCACCCTCAGGCATTTGGTGGCAACACTTTCAGCATAGGGTTCCTTGCTCCTTTAGGCAGTGCTCTCTAACAATGCCAGAGTTGCTCTTTCTCACACATGGTTCACATCTAGTCAAACGAAAACATGCACAGTTGATCTCTCATCGACAGAAATGCAACTGCTTCACAGATGCAACCTCTCCTTTGCTGCCCCAGAAATCTTCAAGGGGTAAAATATAATGCAATCTTTTGGAGGAGGCTTGAAGTGAGAGAAAAGAACACCCTGGCCAAGGCATGGATAGAGAGAACTCACAGCATCAACAATTATCTCCAAATAAATCCTTTATCTAAATTTCAGCATCTTCTTTCTTGGTTTCTTCAGTCTTAAAGAATGAAAATGAGTGGCCAATAGCAGAAATTTTATTTCTTTGCTCTGTTTTTTTTTTTTTTTTTTTTTTTTTTTTTTTTTTTTTTTT